>PVJA010031996.1:0-24456 GCA_004027025.1 Myocastor coypus
TTCTTCTTCTTCTTCTTCTTCTTCTTCTTCTTCTTCTTCTTCTTCTTCTTCTTCTTCTTCTTCTTCTTCTTCTTCTCTTTCAGTACTGGGGATTGAACTCAGGACCCTGCATTTTCTAGGTGGGCTCTTATTCTACTGTGCTATCTTCCTGGTCCCCTAATCCCTTCTTGGACAGCATCCAAATCCCATCCCAGCCCCTACTGCCAGCTTCACTCCAGGGTCCAACTGTTAGGCTTGGGACAAAAGAACCATTGGCTAAGGTGTACATGTAGGGGACCCACGAATGCAGAAAAAGCAAAATGAATAATAATCCAATATTATGTTTTTTATATTCAAAAGTAATGCAAAAGCTTCTGTTCCGTCTTGCAAAACCATATATGTTAATCTGAGCAAGAGGTCTGATAGGTAATATAACAACCATTGTTGATTTTCTAGTCTTGATTTGAAAATCTGTGCCATCGGAATTGCTGTGTTACCGTGTTTTTTTTGTCTTTTTTGAGACAGGCTCTCACTATGCAGTTCTGGCTGTCCTTGAGCTCACTTTTTGTAGCCCAGGCTGGTTTCGAACTTGCATCGATCCTCCTGCCTCAGTCTCCCGAGTACTGGGATTACAGGCGTGTGCCACCACGCCTGGCTCCGTTCTTGTGTTTCTGACTTTGCATCTGGCAGTTGTTTTTGCTTTTGTTTATACTCCTCAAAGTAAAATAAAACTGAAAAAAATTAATGAAAAATATCGATGATGAAGATAATATCAGAAATCGAAGGGAACACCGATTTGATGCTGCACTGTGCCCTAAGCGCACCCCCTTGGATCCTGTCTCATTTCCAGTGTGGATATTTTGCCCATCATGGATGTCAGCATTAGTACTAATTTGCTGAAAATCATACATGAAGGCATTTTTTTCTGATGAGTGAGCTTTTGCCTGTCTCACCCGATATTCTGCCCTGCAGCCACGTGCCTACGTTGGTCCGCATCCACCTGGCTCTCTCCCTTCCCCCGTGTCACGTCCTATACCCTGGGCACCCCTCACCCACTCCCTGGCTCTTTTAGGCTGGACCGAGATCCAAGCCCGCTCCTCTCCAGCCGCTCACTCCTACATTTTCATACCTGGGTCGACCCCAGGGGCCCACGTGGATTCTTTTCGCATGCTGGAGCCTCTGCTTGTCCTTCAGACTCAGCAAACAGAGATGCAATTTCCTCCAGCCTCAGAGGTGGCTGTCCTAGTCACCCCTCCCGTTTGACTACCGCTCCGTCCTTCCTCCAGGTCTAGGGTTTCAAATCTCGTGCCTGGGTTAAGTCCACCCTCTAGGCCTGGGGCGCTCCCCTGTACAGCCCTTCGGCAGCGTTGCAACAAGACCCTCAGTCAAGAGTCCGCCCTGTGGCTCTGTTCAACCCCCAGCCTGGGCCTTGCCTCTCACTTCCCAGTGTTCCTCGCCTGCCTGCGTGGCCTGGGCCAGGAGAAGCCCCGCCCCCCAAGTCCAGCTCTCTGCCCACCTCTCTCCCCTCGTTCACCCCTCTCGTGTTTGCTCACGGCTTCCAGCAGTGCGCTGCTGACAGCACCCATTGCGGATGCACCAGAACTCCAGAGCAGTGTCGCCTGTTGTCGGAGAACAGTGCCACCTGCCAGGGCTGTGAGTGCGGCAAGCCACCAGAGATGAGCTTGCTGGCCGGCGGGAGCTCTGCTTGGAGCTCTCTGCTGCTTCCTTCCGGTGCAATCACAGCTCCTGGGGGCAGGATCAGCACACAATGGATCCCATGGATTCGGTGGATCTGGTGGGGACCCAAAGAAGATCCCATAGGGGTCCGGTGGCGCAGGGTGGCTAAGGGGCAGGCTATGTGAGCAGGGCCAAGTGTGGGCTCTGCCTCTGGGGCTCAAGCGGGACAGTTGCAAGGCCTGACTCCTCCCCTGAGCCTTAGGACTCCCAGCTATGCTCCACCATCCCAGTGGCTTGACCCAGAGCCCCCTCACCCGCGCCCTTCCCTAGGAGGACTCTCCGTGCTTGGATTCTGTTGGCTGGACATGCAGCGTGGCACAGGGCACGGTCACTCAGGGAACATGTCCCAGACCTCTGCACAACTACCTCCAGCGGCTCAGGCGCAGTGACCTCTGCTGGGGAAGACGCGGCTGCCACACTCGTGTGCGAGCTGGGGCAGAAAGCCCAGGCACAGCGCTGCCCAGGCGCAAATTACAGCTAACATCCGGGCACCGGCCCAAGTTGGAGTCAGGGAGGATGTGTGTTTCAACTGTATTACCTAGGCTGCTTTCCGTTTACCGTTTGAGATGGGATAACTGGCCAGAGACACCTGAGAGACTTCACTCGGCTGAGAGGTAGCAGCAACGGGCTCTGCATCCAGTTGCTGCCTCTCCACAGCCTGCTTTCCTTGCCTGGCACCATGCAGACCCCCAGGTGGCCTATGGGGGGGCAGGATTCCACACCGTGGGTGCACAACGGCTCCCCGCATCCCCTCTGGTACCTGCAACTGTGTGGATGATGGATTCCAGGAGACAGACCCAGAGGGTTTGTGTTGTGGTCACCATGGCAGCACCTGGCGGGGAGGGGACAGGATGACTCTGGGCCTTCCCTCACCCTTCCAGGGGCAGCCAGAAAGGACTCCTCCTGCCTGGACTCTGCAACCCTGGCCATGGAACCATAACACAGGACCGAGGTTCGCATCCTCTGCATTGCTGACATCTGTCTGTGTGCATCTGGGCATGGACCAGGACGTCCTTAGCGTCCCCTGAGCCATCGCCCCGCCCACTCCTGACTGCTGGGTGGTGAGCCTTCATGCTGGGCCCTGTCCTGTTTAATGTGTGTTATACCCCATGCCAGTGGCTCCCTCCTCAACCCCGGACACCAAAAGGGACACCAAAAGGCCCATTTACTGTCCAGGTCCTGGGAGAAGACAGCGTGAGCTCTACCTGTGAGGACAGAGAAAGGTAGGGAGGCTAAGGGTGGAGTAGCTGTGAGGGGCAGGGACAGAGACACCGAGGCTGTGGCTGAGCCCTGGAGCAGGGAGGACGGGCGCCAGACACTGAACTGTCAGGGTCACGAAGCTGAAGGACACCGCGATGGACATACAGGGGTGCTCAGCAGGGAGTTTCAGGGCCCAGCCCTGTGCCCAGGCTGTGCACTGAGCACGGGACACATAGGGACTCTTTTTCACAGCCAGCTCGGGCAACAGGTCCTGAGAGTGTCCCCACTACACAGAAGGAAGAGACACAGGCAGGATGAATTACAGACGGAGACGGGCACCACAGTCCGGGCTCTTACAACCTCATGGGTACTGGGCCTACTGACACCACCTGCAATTCCAGAGCTCTGGAGCCAGGAGAATCTCAAAACCCTTGCTGTCCACTGAGTCAAAGGGATGGTTTAATGCCAAGAGGTAGAAACTCACAGTGGGAAGGAGAGAAGAAAGAGACTGCAACTCGGAAGGGTGTAGGGCACAGAGGTAGGCTCTGGCTAGGAGGATGCAGGGGAGTTCACCTGGCTTTGGCTCCTGGGGTCTCCGTGTACGGCTGTCCAGAGTGGGGCTGACGTCTGTGCGCTACTGCCTGTCCAGAGCCTTCCAGGGGCTTATGAGGATTGCGGTGAGGGCTGGCTTGCCCGGGGGGCTGCCTGAAACATCATGGCCTCAAGGTGGCATTGCTCTGCGTGCGTTCCCTGCAGCTGTCCTCTTTCTAAGTAGACCAGAGTACATGGAGCAAGGGTCTGGGGAGGGCACCCCTGAAACAAGTGAGCACCTCTGCCTGGTCTCTGGAGCTCTGTCTCTCAGCCGTTTCCTTCAGTCTGGTGCTCTTTGCTTTCCTTAGGCTTCTGTCATCAACTTTCTGGCTTGGATTCTTTTCTTTTGAATGCTTTCCTGTATTTCATTTTGTTTATTTTTTTAAAAAAATACTTTAAATAAGAAATTACAATGTGACAGTTTCAAAACACGTTGGTAGTACATTCATAATAATTGATACAATGCATATTGTGCTCATTGTAGTTATACAGGGCACAGGGTGTAGACATGATAAGTTCTCTAATGGTTATTGGTATACTAGATTTCTTCTCTTTGATCTAAGAGAAGGCAGTTGTATACATAGTCAAATGTTCCATAATTGCAGTGTGTTACTGGCAAAACTGGCAATGTTGGAAGCTGTTGACTTGGGCCTTTTACAGTTCAGCCTATTAAACTACCTTTATGTTTTATGCGTCATGTTTAAGCTTTTCTGCTGGGTGGTCAAGGGCAAGTTAAAGCAAGACCTGTATAACAAAACATGCATTTTTGGTATCTCTCAAGGTCAGTCAAATCCCTTCAGGATTTGACTTGGAACCATGTACAGCAATTTGTAGAACTGTTGTCAGTGTCAGCCATCTGGATGAGTCATGGCCATTGCTTGACCAGTTTGCTCTCTGTGAAAGCCTGAGAGAATTTCCTGTATTCCTGTATTTTAAGTCTACATGCATATAAGCCAGGGTGCATGGAATCAAGACAATCTCTGTGTGTGGCACAGGGGATTGTATCCAGGGCCTTTTTACCGAGCTCCATCCTAAACATCCTTTTTGTTGCAAACATCTGAAGCTGAAATAGATCCTATGCGGGAGGGCAGGATGAGGCCTCATTGTCTAAAGCAGTCAGGCTACCTCAGTCTTGGACAGCATGGGCTATTAGTTGCTAGGCAACCCGTGCCTTGTAACTTTGCAAAGGTATAAATAAATACTTCCTGTTGCTCTGGGGTCTTTACCAATCAGGCATGGTGCACCAGCTGATGTTAGCTATTATCTCTTGTCTTTATTTTCTGAATCCTCTTCTCCTGAGACTAGCAAGGGACCAACAGATACCTATTTTTGGTGCCTGCAACAGGGACCCCTGGCAAGGAGATTTTGGTAGATAGGAGGACATTCCCCAGAACTTTCTGGCCACATGGCAGGGTTATGGGTTTGTGAGTCACTAGTCAGCTTTGACAATTATCAGGTCATAGGAGGCATGGAGGTCTACTGACTTTAAAAAAATGAGCTTAAAGAGAGGAAATAGGTTTGAGAAAAGCGAAAAAGGAAAAAGGAAGATTGAGTTAAAAATGGCACAAATACAGCCTCAAAATCACAGAGGCATGTATCTGTAGAAGTGATTTTGGAATACTTGATTCCTGTATTTCTATTTCTTTTCTGGACTGTGATTAAAAGAGGTTTTACAACCAGAAAGGACTCAGCTTGAAGCTCTCCTTTAAAATCAAGTCCTGAGCCTCTGGTCTTGCTCAGTTAACTAAAAAAGGTACCTTGGAGGACAAAGGGGATCCTCCCCCACCTGAGAAGGGTTTTTCCACGAATTTCATTTCACGAAACCCAATGATTTTAACTGAGCCACTGGCTGTAAACCCAGCCTTCTCAGCTCAGATAAGTTTTGTGGTATCACAGATTGGAAGTTCTACTTCTCAGGGAATAGAGAAGCTTTTTAAAATTATTATCTCCCTTAAAATTGGCCCTAAAAGAAGCCAAAGGGCAGGGGAGCTCATGGAGGGTTTTCACATGAACACATGTACCCTGTTCCCGAAGTTCAAGTCCCCAACCATCCTGGACAAGTTATATATCTTCAGGAAGCAATAACCTTAAAAGAATTGAACAAGCTGTTGCTACTTACGGCCCTGACTTCAATAGAAATCCTAGGACAACATATTATGGCCCCAAACGATTGGAAAGGAATAGCTAAAGTGTGTTTAAATCCAGGAGATGATGATGATGATGATAATGATGATGATGATGATGAATGTATTTAGTACAGGATCTGCAAGGTCTTACTATGTAGATTGGACTCATGGTGATCCTCCAGGTTTCAGCCTCCCAAGCACTGGGCTTACAAGCAGGTGCAACCATGTCCAGTCTCAGTCACCATTTCGGCATGCCCCATGGGCGGGGCCAGCAAGGCTTGTGGTGCCTGGGGATCAAACTCAGGTCCCTGTATCCAGGAGATTGTTTGCTGTGGGAAAAGAATTTTTTTTTGAGTATTTCTTGGACCAGGCAGCCTGTAATGCTCACCATGTAGCCATTATGGAAGATGTGCTAATTGGTGACTTTGCTATCCCAAGCGATTAGCTCACTTTTCAATTGCAAGCATATGAGTAAATTAGAACAGTTGCCAACCAATGCCTGGAGGGAACTTCCTTTCTTTTTCTTTTTCTTTTTCTTTTTTTCAGAACCAGAGATTGAACTCAGGCCCTTGAGCTTGCCAGGCAAACACTTATTCTACTGAGCTATCTCCCCAGCCCATTCCTTTGAAGGATGGGGCATCCCTTAATTTGGCTTCCATTCATCAGGGCTGAGAACAACCTTAAGATTTTGCAGCATACTTATTGCAAGCCAGTGTGAGCACTACAAGTAACACAGAAGATAGAAAATTAATAGGGCAACAATTGGCTTTTTTTTTTAATGGCCGGCTCAGCCTGCCCTGTGGGTGGGGCTGGTGCTGCATATAGTGCTGGGGATTGAACTGCGGTCCTTAAGGTTGCCTGCGTTTGCCATAGCAGGCACTTTAGACTGCTGAGCCATGTCGCTGGGCCAACAATTGGCTTTTGAAAATGCACATAAATGGTGTAAAGAGGCTTTAAGAGCCCACAAAAAGTGAGCCATGCTGCTTGAGATGATTTGGATTTGAGCAGATATTGGCCCCTCATATGTATAGGGGCTGCCTTGGCAGCCGCTATTACTCAGGTTGTTTATCCGGGGTCTAGAGGAAAAGAAAATAAGAAGACCGCTTTTGCTGTCAGGATGAAGGCCATTTTGCCTGAAATGGCCCTGCAGTATCTGTAAAGGCAGCATGGTCCTCAGCTGTTTCTTTAACAAAGCATGGCATCTATCTGTACAAAGTGTAGATGAGGGTATCACTGGGCATCTAGGTATAGATCCAAACCTGATCTGTGCCTTAGGGTACAGTGGACCTCCTGCTAGGCTACAGCAGTCTCGTTTTGGAAGCACTCCAGGTTTTGCCTGGTATCATCCAGGCTGATTATACAGAAGTGCTCAAGGTTATCATTCCATCTACCCAAATGCTTGCACAAATCACTCTAGGCTCTCACATTGCTCAACTGGTCATTTTCCCTTGGCAAAATTTGAAGTTTTATGAGTAAGGAAAATGAATCCAAGGGTTTTGAATCTTGTAATACCTATTGGGTCCAACAGATCAAGCAAAATTACCCCAAGATGGCATTAACTATTGAGCAAAAGATATTTAAAGGACCGTTGGAGGCAGGGGCAGATGTTTCAGTTATTGTCCAGCCTTATTGGTTTCAAGCATGGTGTGGGCGGCATTTCTTACCCTAGCAAAAGTGCTAGATTGCTAACCTGGGGGGATGCAGGTGGCCATTCTGCATAGTTCTCTCCTTATGTCACCCCCAAACGCTAGTCAGTCTATGGGGTTGTGACATGTTACAAGGTATGGAAGCATTTTGGCTGATGTGCAGTCTCTGGTGATGCTTCAGACGTTGCGACAAGGTTTCCATCTAATGATAGGGTTTGGCAAAAATAATCAAGGTAGAGAAGAACCTCTTCCAGTTATTCCTAAGAGAGGCCAATTTGGTAGAGGCTACTCATCCTCACGTTTTTAGGAGGGGCCTTGACCTGTTCTCCGACCCCACAGATGGCCTCCAAGATTACTTGGATGTCCGATGATCCTGGTTGGGTTGAGCAGGGGCCCCACATTCAGGAGACAATAACAGCAGCTCTTACATTGATAATGGTGGGCCAACCAGAATACTCCAAAAGCCCTTGTAGTACCCCAATTTTTGTAATCAAAATTGCCAGGAATGCTGATTCCTGATATGAATAATTCATGACAGTTAACTGAGGACAAAGTTTGGCAAAACAAAAGAGAGGCTGTTTTATGTTATATAATCAGCAAACTGATAGGTGCAGTAGTACATGGTGGCCCGGGGACAGAGCAGTCCTGTTTGTTTTCTCAGAACTGTCCTTAGGGACCAGAGGAGGAAATCTTGTGTACTTGAAAGTATTAAGATAACTTCAGTATGTGACTGATAAGGATCTCCAGATTGAGAGGGCTTCTTGTACATTGCCCTTTGCCCATAATTTGTACCTTCTGAACTTCTCAATATATATGCTGTGCTCGCTCAGTTTGGGGCTCAGTCAAAGGCTTCTCAGTCCCCTGTACCGGATTATATCCAGACTTGCTGTCATTCTTCTTGCAGCTCCAATTGATCTGCAATAACTGGCCCCTAGAGATGGGGCTCAACGGGAGATGACTGTTATGGTTTATGTCTAGTTGTCCCCCAAAAGCCTCATGCAGTCATGGGGCAGGGACTTCTATAGATTGAGAGTTGACTCATGAGTCACTGGGTTTTAATACTGGTGGGATTATGGTCTGAGTCCTTTTGGGATTATGAGTAGTATAAGGTGGATAGGCTGAGGTGGAGAGCCTGAAAGTAATATAAAGAGAGACAGAGAGACAGATGCACGCTGTTGCCCTGTTTGGTTGGCTGCCTCTGTCGCCATTTTGTTGCTGTTCTGCCGCCATGAACTGCTGCTCTCTGCCATGTGCCTCTCTGCCTTGGATCCAGCCAAGTATGGACTGAAAACTTCAGTAACTGTGAGCTAAATAAACCTTTCCTTCCTTCATTTTGGGTGTCGGGTATTTGTCCCAGCAATGAGAAAAAAGTAACAAAGACAATGACTAATTGTAAGAATAAAGCTGGTTGGGCCATTGGGGTACGGTACTCCCAGGAGTAGGTGAGCGCAATGGGAGAAGCTCGGAGTGAGGGGGAGCTCCCCTTCACTAGAAGATGAAATATCTGCTTGATTCGGATCTGCTTAAGGGGGCATGAGTAAAAATGAAACTAAGTTTTGAGGAGTTGTTTGCTATGGTCCAGCAACATTATTATTGGCTAAAACCATTGGTGAAAGATGTCTTAAATTTAAATTTTTTTTTTTTTTTTTTTTTTTTGTATTTTTGAGACAGGGTCTCGCTATGCAGCTCAGGCTGGCCTTGAGCTCACTTTTGTAGCCCAGGCTGGTCTCGAACTCGCACCGATCCTCCTGCCTCAGCCTCCCGAGTGCTGGGATTACAGGCGTGCGCCACCACGCCCGGCATTAAATTTAAAAATTTTAAGGGACAGCTAGATAGCTCAGTGGACTAAAGCGCCTGCTTAGGTAGAGCGCAATGACCGGGGTTCAATCCCTGGTATTCTGTGCCGGCCCTGCCCCTGGGATGCACTGAGATGGTGATTGAGACTGGGCGTGGTGGTGCACACCTATAATGACAATGCTTGGGAGATTGAAAGCAGGAGAATCACTATGTAGTGAGTGAGACCCTGTACACCCTGCAGAACCTGTACCAAATACAAAAATAAAGTTTGGTAGGAAGTTATGAGAATCATGCATTATACCCATGAGCAAGAGGAAATTTCTCTTCATTTAGGATCTCTTTGTAATTTAATTTCCTTAGCCTTGGAACCATGGCAATCTGACTCAGAGGAGGCTGAGAAATACTTAAAAAGGTTGGCTTCAGATGCCAACATTGCTGAACCTCAAGAGTAGCTTTCATGCAAATAAGAATCTGCAGTTGAGACCTTTTTAAAACCTCTATCTCCCTTACCATCAAATGTGGATTTTAGCGTAGAAAAAAAGGACAAAAATAGAGCAGGGGGCTGCCAGGTGAGTACTTATGATGAGGTTGCACCCTCTCAAGACCCCATACGTGAAGGTGCTCCCTGCCAAACCAAGCATGTCAGTTCTTTAAGTTTCTTGATGCTCTATAGCAGAAATGAGCCTGAAAAGCTGGGCCCTAAAAGGACATTGATGGCACTGCATGCCATCTTCTCAGAATCAGAGGATTTGGAGAATGTAGAACAAGAATCAGTTATGTGAGCTGCAAGCGGATGTAAGGCAATTGGCATAGCTGCTTTCTAAGTGATGGGAAAAATGGAAGTCTCTACCCTTGTAGTCCCTCTGGTTCAATTCACAAACGTTCAGTCTTTACCACCACCTCTTAGCTATTCTGACCTTTCATGCAAGGACAAAAGGGAAACCCCAGTAGAAGCTCATAGAAGTATGATGTCACGGGCTCTTATGCAAGGGAGACAACAGGTAGACTCTGAAGCTTGTTCTGCCCCTTTGGGTGTTTTTCCTGTGGTGGTTCAACAACACCCACCAAGTGTACACTTTTCTCAGAGGTATGTACAATGGGAACACCAACCTGTATCAGTCAAAGTTATAAAAGATTTAGAGCGGACAGTCATGGCCTACAGCATGCATTCAACCTACGTGCCTGGATTAGTGAAAGGACTAGCGAATGGGTACAGACTAATTTCCATGATTGGGAAGTTTTATGCCATATAATTTCAGAGCCAACCCAATATTTGCAGTTTAGAACTTGGTGTAGCGATGAAGAAGATGTTCAAGAGAACGTTAACAAAAGAGAAAATCCCCCACTCAATCTTTCAGCAGATCATCTAACAGGGTCAGGAGCCTGGCTTGGAATTCAAGTCCAATTGCAATACGATGGTGTGGCTATTGTGCAAACTCGCGTTTGTTGCTTGAGGACATGGGAAAGGTGGAAAGACCAGGGCATGCTCAGAAATCACTTGCTCAAGTTCTCCAGTGTAATAAGGAGTCGTATATAGATTCTGTCTCCTGATCAAGGGAGGCTGCACACAAAACAGTGGGAGCACCAGATTTAAGGGATTTATTGCTACAGACTTTTTTTTTAAGTGAGCAAAACATATTTATTGAAAGAAAGAAAGCTCCTGTCTGAGAGAGGGACAGGAGGGGGGTCTCGAGTGGGTGTCCCCAGGAAGCTGTCTCTTCCAGGGACTTTTATAGTGTAGAACCATGCAGTGGGGCCAGTCTAAGGTGGTAACCATGGAAACTCACTTAGGTGGGCATGAGGTGGGACAAAACTATGGCCAACCAGTGAGGTTACAAGCACCATTGCTCAGGTAAAATTGATTAAAGCCAATACCAAATGGGGAAGGGAGTCACATAACAAGCAGGCTTGAATATGAAACAGGGTCTTTTCCTGTTGGGGTTGGGTTACTGACTCATTTAGGCTCTTTTAAGGTGATTGATACCTACTTAGACTATCAATCCCTGATGGGCATTCCTAGGGAAGTATGTGGCTATATTTGTTTCTTCTTTTGTCTTGAGGTCTGGCCAGAGCTGGGAGTGTCTGTCTCTTGCAAAGCCTCATAGTCACCTTGTTTTTTATTTTGTCTCCTTCAGGGCTTGGCCCTGTGTGACTGCCCATAATACTTTTTTTTTCTTTTTGTGGGACTGAGGTTCAAACTGATGACCTTGCACTTGCCAGGCAGGCACTTGTGCCATGGAGCTATCTTCCCAGCCCCCAATATTTTTATTTAATCCAGCTGCTGACAGCATTCCCCCTTCTGAAGAAGTAACCCAAACCATGAGGGACCCATGGTAATGACAGCTCTGGCTTCTTCAGGCTGAAAGGGGTCATAGTTATGAAACCAAATGGTTTCTGCGCTTGGCCCTTTCCCTGCCTATCCATTCTGGCACCTATCCATTCTGGCACCGTGCTTTGATTATACATGCACTCATTTCTCAAAACTTTAGTGCATTCTTGCCTAGAAGCTGCCAAAGGGCAAGCGATTATACAAATAAAATCAGTGATAAATTTGCTAGATTTCTTATAGCAGGATCCATCAGAATGACTCGTGAAAGAGTTCATAACTGCTAAACTACAATAAGACTTCTCTCTGAGGTCCATTCGATTAGCTCTACTGAGGAGGTTCCTGACAGAGGTCTCCCAACACTAAGCTGTCTCAGCTTGAAGTAAATGGAAACTATATCCTGTTGTAACCCACTGGCTTTTAGACCTCTCTACTGAGGGACTCCGATATTTTGTCATAGGTCTCTCCAGTTTTAGCTGATTTTTTTTGGTCTTTTTGAGAAAAGGCCTTGCTATGCAGCTCAGGCTGGCCTTGAGCTCATTTTTTTGTAGCCCAGGCTGGTCTCAGACTCACACCGATCCTCCTGCCTCAGCCTCCCCAGTGCTGGGATTACAGGCATGCACCACCATGTCCAGCCTAGCTGATTTTAACTGAAGAATTTTAGACTTTTTGTCAAGCATCATAGGTTTTATTATAATTTATTCTCCATTGCTGAGGACCAGCTTGACATGGTACAAGAAGGTAATAATTAATATTAGTAACCTGAGAGAATGTTCTACACGTACATGACTTGTGGCAAGGTCACTGGCTGGCTTAGGAACAGACCGATTTTTAAGCCAGAGGCTAGAGCCGAGGCCAGCAATCATGCTGCGAAGTTCTGGCCCCACAAAGCAAGGGAACAGGACAACTCAGGCAAATTATGTCTAGCTCAGTAACTGTAGTTAGCAGACAGGTTACCAGTTAACTATGATCTTTTCCTGTGTGGTTTTTCAAGAGTGTACCATTCCTCAATTGTTAAACCTTGACTTTATCAGCTGTTTCCCTCATTGCTTCCTGGAGGCCACCAGCACCTCCCCGCCAATAAAGCTGTGCACATAATAAAAGCCAGCAACACTATGACTAATGGTGTTAGTGTGTTATTGGGCATTGATCATTCTGGTGCTCCAGGCAACTAAACTTTTTTTTTTTTTTTCGTGTGTCCTATTCTGTCATCATTCCCCTGAGCAGGTGATTGGTGGCCATAGGCCTGATTCCCAATACTTCATTTCCCACAGCAGTGGTCAGCTGTCCAAGCTGCTGAAGATGAAAAGTGATCTTATGTGGGAGGACAGGATGAGGCTTCTTTGCCTAAAGCAGTCAGGCTACCTCGGTCTAGAGAAAAACATCCTGCCTGGACATTGTGGGCTATTTATTTGCCAGGGAAGAATCTTGTGTCTTATAAGTTTTCAAAGGTATAAATAAATACCCCTATTGTTGTTCAGGTGTCCATAGTTTATGAGGCATGGTTCACCAGCTGACCTTAGCTATTATTTCTTGTCTTTATTTTCTAAACCCTCTTGCCATTTCCTCTAAGTCACTACTGAGAGACCAACGGATCCCTGCAGTCAGCTACCGGTGTAGTTGGAAATCATGAAGAGATGTGAGCAATTGGAGTTCCTTTTCTATATTTACCTTTCAGTATGACATTGTGTTGTACATTGTTTGGTTGTGCTTTTCTAATGAAAGCTGAAGACCAAGACCAAGTGAGACATGTGCTCACTAAAATTAACCTGCTGTCCATCCAGGTCAGTTATGTCTCCAGGGGCGCTATTTTGGGTTCATGTCAAGTGCCTCTCACCTCTTCTGTTAGTGTTAGCGGTCGTAATAGGTTAGCGTTGCTTGGCCAAGTCGCTTTCTGTGAAAGCTTGGGAACATTTTCCCTCTACTTAACCTCCTTATGCACGCTAGATACTGTTGATTTCCTTCTTGTGAGGCTCAGCAATCTCCCTGGTCAGGAGTTTAAGTGGCTCCGCAGGGTCATGGGATCTCGTAGAAGAAAGTTCCCTTCTGGGTCGGGTCCTCGTTGATCTCAGAAGGCTGGGCCCTATACACTGGCCATTATCTTAGTGCACCTTCCTTTCTACTTTTGGCCTTTATTTTATTTATTTATTTATTTTACTTTTGGCCTTTAAACTTTAGTTGTTAAACATCCAGATCACAAGGCCAGTGCCATCCATTAGCGTTATACTTGAGGCAGCAAATTTTTTTTTTTTTATATTATGGCTGGCTCAGCCTGCCATGCAAGTGGGGCATGTAGTGCTGGGGATCGAACTGTGGTCCCTGTGGCTGCCTAAGCTTGCCTAAGCAGGTGCTTGAGACCGCTGAGCCATCTTGCCAGCCCCCAGTGATTTTCATTATTATATTTTTACCTGAATACCAAAGGTCATAAAATATAAAGCATAGCACAGGCCTGTTATTTTCTACCAACCATGGTTGTTTCGGTTGTTGAATTCCTTTAGAAAGGTAGCCCACAAGAACTATATAATTTTGCAAAGAGAACTTGAGATCAAAAGCCACACATAATAATTATTCAGCACCACAAGCACGTGGATATTATTTTTGCAACATGCTTATACGTCCAAAATAGCATGGAGTAGAGTGATACACACAGCATATATACTGTATGCATTTTTAAAAGTCTCATCTGTAACTAGTAATCTCATATTGATTTGACATGTGTCTCTTTTTACAAGTACGTGGAACTTATCCCCCCACGAAAGCAAATCTGATTGTAATTTTTCAAAAAATTTATTATTATTAATATTATTATTATTATTATTTTTTTGTCTTTTTGAGACAGGGTCTTGCTATGCAGTTCAGGCTGACCTTGAACTCACTTTTGTAGCCCAGGCTGGTCTTGAATTCACAACAATCCTCCTGCCTCAGCCTTCCAAGTGCTGGGATTACAGGCATGCGCCACCATGCCTGGATTAAAATTTTTTTATTTTTATTTTATTTCTTTTTCTTGTTTCAGAACTTTTGTTTGTTCATTTATTTATTTATTTTTATGGTCAGCTCAGCCTGCCCTGAGGGCAGGGCTGGCGTAGCATATGGTGCCGGGGATTGAACCGCGGTCCCTGCAGCTGCCTAAGCTTTCCTAAGTAGGAGCTTTAGACCACTGAGCCATCCTGCCAGGCCAAAAAATTTTATTTTTAATACAGAGTCCACAGAGCTTAGACTCATAGTAATTCTGCTAGCTCAGTCTCCCCATTTCTGGGATTAATGGCATACACCACCATGCTAGGTTCTAGGGTCAGAGCGGTATGTCTGGAGTTCTGGGCCTGGCATAGCATGCAGTACCAGGGGTCAAACTTAGGACCTTGCACTTGCCAGGCAGGTGCTTATGCTGCTGAGGTGTCTCTCTGGACCTTACTTTTTTTTTTTTTTTTTTTTTTTTTTTAAGACAGGGTCTTTTTATGTAGTTCAGGCTGGTCTTGAACTCACTATATAGGACAAGCTCGCTTCAAACTGACAATGATCTTCCTGACTCAGCCTTTTGAGTGCTGGGATGACAGGCATGTCATTGGCTTATTTACAGTTTTAAAATCCAAACGATGCATGCCAATTTCTGCCACTGGTGAAATAGAAATCTGTGGATGTCTCCAGTGTTGTGGGGATTAAAATGGTGTATTGTTACCCCCACACAGTGGGGTGATGTCTTCTGTCGCCATTTGATGATGTAAGAGTGGTGACTGTGCCCTCTGTTTTGAACTGGCAGGCTTCTCCTTAGAATGGAGGCCTACAATATGGTGGCCATGGAGAGGGATGCTAAGATGTTACAGTGCAGCGTGTTGTATAGCAAGGTGCCTGGGGGGATGGTGGTGGCCAGTCCTCGGTCACTCCCAGCTCTGGCAAGGGATAGTCTCTGCCACCCTCCTGCTGGTAGTAAAAGCTGGAGCTGGATTTCCTGTCCCAGCCCCTTTCAAAGCCCTGCGGCTCTTGAAGTTCATGGGTGTAGCTGCATTGGGCAGCCCCCAACTACTCGCTTGCTTCCACACACCTGGGGTCTGTGAGAGGTGACTGGAGCAGTGGCTGTGCTGGCTCCTCCCCATTCTTGCACTGTAGGATTAAGGTGGTGCATTTAATTATTTGTAGGTATCCAGACACACGTACTTTCCTGAAGCCCTCTGGCAGCGGCAACTACTTTGTCAAGGCCCTGGTGCCTGGGGAATTGAAGTTTCCTTCAGAGGCTCTGCCTTATGGGCTCAAACCTCTGTTCTGCATGGGTTAGTTTTCTCTGTACCTGAGGGCCCAGCTTTTGGCTGTGAGTTTTGTACTGGAGTTAAAAATGATCAGACTAAATTCCAAGTTGAGAAAGTCTCAGGGGAAATAATTTTTTATCTGTTTTTTTGCCCTTTTGAGTTTTTTTTTTAAACTTTCAATGATCAAGATGTAGACTGTCTGCCTGAAGAAACCATAAGTTATATTTAGTTACTTTTTTTTGGGTCTCTTTTTGTGTGCAGGGTCTCCCTGTGCAGTTCTGACTCACAGTGGTCCTCCTGTTTCCTGTGTCCCAAGTGCTGGGGTTACAGGTGGGCACAAACATGTCCAGACTCCATTGCCAGCTCAGCAAGCTTGAGAGCAGGGCCAGCGCGGCATGTGGAGCCAGGGATCGAACCCTGGCCCTTAAGCTTCCCTAAGCAAGCACTTAGTGCACTGACTTACACTGCCAGCATTTTTGGTCATTTTTGAGACAGGGTCTCGAAAAGACAGGGTTATACAGTTCAGGATGGCTTTGAGTTCACTTTGTAGGCTGGTCTGGTCTTGAACTTGAAACAAACCTCATGCCTCAGCCTCCTGAGTTGGGGTTACAGGCATGCCCCACCACACTCCGCTTGAGTTATCTCATAGTATTTTTATTAAATGTTTTGTTGGCAAGTCCCTGAGCATTTAGCTGGACCTTAGAATAATTGTACACATTCTCGCTCTTCAACTGGCATACTTGTCCCCATGCTTTATTCCTGAGTTAAAGAAGAAACTGATTTTTTATAGCAGGAGAACTTATCCCTCTTCTTGGTGAAGGCTCTTGCTCTGTTTGTTGTTATAGTTAGATTAGGTAGAGATATAGTAGGCAGTCAGGCGGGGCCGGGCCTGTGGAGGAGTCAGTGCAGAAGGGGAGAATCCATGAGGACGGCTGCTGGGGGCCAAGAGTGGCAAGTTCTTCACAGAACGCCAAGCAATGAACTCAAGTTTGGGATTATCGGTGTCACGCTTTGGTGATTTACCATTGTCTCATTAGAGCTGGGCAACCTTTGGTCTCCTACTGAGACTGAGACTAAGGCTGAGACTGCTAGACTAAAGATGAATCTGAAACTGCAGGGTTTTCTTTTTAATTGAAAGTGTTAGTGTTTCATTGTTTGATAGTCTTACATACCTATGTCTGTTGATCTATACTGATTTGATGATGAAAATATGTAATGTAACCATTGTTAAATTTTTCTTGTTTTGAAATTTTGTACTATATGTACTCTTACTTGTTACTGTTTTTTCTATTTTTGTTTCTGCTATCTTTACTCTTTAAAATTTAAAAAAATTGTTGCAGTGGCAAAACAAAACAAAACAAACAACAATAACAAAACAACAAAACAACAAAACAACAAAAAAACCGTACAGTTTTTTTTTTTTGTCCCGGGAATTGAACTTGGGACCTTGCATTTGCCAGGAAGGCACCTGTATCACTGAGCTACATCCCTGGCAAGACTATAGATTATTGATCACAGTTGAAGATGTCACCCATGTACCCTTGCTACCAATAGATAAATATCACCTAAATGACTCTACTTGCAATATTATTGTTTGATCATAATTTTGATCCATATTGCATCACTTCATGAATTTTTTATTCTACCCCAGAAAGAATGCACCAAACACACTCACACTTCTTTTCTTTCTTTCTTTTTTTTAAAGAAAGCAAATGACAGAAACCCAAGTTATGAGCTTTTATAAACCACAGCTTAACACTGAACATTGAAACAACTGTTAAAACTTTACCAAGCTACCAGCATCCATGCACACCTAGAAAGCATCCTTAAATTTGTATTGAACCAGAACTGTATTACCATTAATGCTTATCTTTCATTACTAAATATTGAAAAAGAAATGGAAATTGTTTCTGTGCAGGGCTCATCCTGGCAATGTAAGCTTCACAGCAGGTGGACACTACTTGGCTCATGTTCCAAAAACCATGGATTCAAGGCGAATCCTGGGGATTTAACTGAACTTGTCAGATACAAAAGTTACATGTTTTGTTATATAGGTCTTGCTTTAACTTGGACTTAATCATCCAGCAGAAAAATTTAACTATGAGCCATAAAAAGTAAAACCAGATAAATATGCTCTGTGGCACAAGTGCCACACCTAGAACTTCATAGTAATCCACCAGGAGAAGTCTGTGGTGGTGGACAACCGGTGGTGAAAAAGAGGAGGTGTGCCGTCGGTCCCTTTGTGGCCCTGGGGTGGTATGCTGGTGGTGCCCACCTCATTACTTAGCTCTACCCAGCTTCCTTTGAGAGGTGGGCTTGTTGACCATGCATTCAGGATCCCTCCTGTCTCTCAAGAGCTATTTCTATTCAACTTTCTTCCACTGCACCTCCCCATTTTTTTTGTGATAAATTTTCTCATCCTGAACTTTCATTGTTCCTTAGAATTCATTGTTCAGCTTCAGAGAACATGAACTGAGTGTATTTGACATGTAACATTTCTCTTATATCGTTGTATTATTTTTTTTCCGTGGGATCGGGGTTCGAACTCATGACCTTGCACTTGCCAGGCAGGTACTTGTGCCACAGAGGTACCTCCCCAGCCCCTCCTACATCATTCTAGATGTTCTGCTGAGATATTTTGAATGGGGTAAGAGTTTGCTTTTGTTTGTAGTAACTCTAAAACATTTTGACTGATTTCTGGATTGCAACTTGCTTAAGTAATCAAAATTAACATCCTTGAATTTTATGTCTTGTCTTTTTCAGTTGCTTAATTCTTTTCTCCTTTATGCATTACCTTTGTTAAAATTGTGATACAATTAAATTGAGAACATGGGAAGATTATGATGTTTCTTCATGGAGTATCTTATTCCTACTTTTTTTTTTTTGTCTTTTTGAGACAGGGTCTCGCTGTGCAGTTGAGGCTGGTCCTGAGCTCCTTTTGTAGCCCAGGCTGGTCTCGAATTCGCACCAATCCTCCTGCCTCAGCCTCCTGAGTGCTGGGATTACAAGCGTGCGCCACCACGCCCGGCGCTTTATTCCTACTTTTTATTATGATTTTATTTTATTTTGAAGAGTAAAAACAAAAGCAAAAACAAAGATTAGAAACTGAGACAGAAACGGTAACATATAATATTTATGTTAACAGATTTTCAAAAAAAGCATAACTGATTAACAACGATTGATATATTATCTATTTTTGTCATCAAACCAGATGCTCAGATTAACAGATATAGTTATGAAACATTGGACGTATGATTGAATGTTACAGCTTGCTTTCAAGAAATCTTAAGATGGACAGAGAGACATAAGACAGGCAGACAAACAGACAGGGGCAGAGACAGTGAGACACAGAGAGGGGCTACAGAGAGAGACAGAGAGAGAGAGAGAGAGAGAGAGACAGATGGAGATAGAAGAAAAGGGAAAGAGAAAGAGAAAGAAAACAAAAGCATACAAGAAAGTTAATTTGGGAGGGGAGATCAAGAAGTAAATATTAGGGGTTAATGCTCATTCTTACTTTGATGAGCAATGCTACACTTTGGATTGCAATTTCAGATACATATAGTCTCATATACCAGAATGCTTTTCCACGGTCTTAATGTATTTTTTAAGTTAATTACAGTCTTCTAGTAGCGTAACAGTTACATGGCATGATCTGAGGGGCCACAGCGATCATTCTTGATCTCAATAGCCAAGGATCTTAGAGTTTTATTAATGGACCATGTGTTTTCCCCTCTTGGCTACCTTATAAAATAAAACTCTCCTAAAAAAGAAAGCTTAAATTTTTGTTCATGTCTCTATCTTTTTCTTTATTATCTTAATTAATTAATTAACTTTTGTGGAAGCGGGGATTGAACTCGGGTCCTTGCACTTGCCAGGAGAGTGTTTATTCTACTGAGTTATCTCCCTAGCCCCACTTTTACTGCCTTTTTACAAAATTATTTTAAAGACAGTAATTGATACATTAGGAATTGTACACATTTAGAACACTAAATACTTTGGTGTTGCACATTGAACAAAGGTATTCAACAGGTATTTCAAGCATGACACTTCTATTACACATTGCTGTCCTCTATGTAGTTGTTTAGTTCAGAGATGTCAGCATACAGTTAGTCAAGGTGGAAATTGTACACATTAACTACTATTTTTTTAAAACCTGATGGAAATTCTTAGCAAGTCACCTCAGGAGTTAGGAGTAACATACATTCTTATGTTTTCTTTTTTTAATTTTTTTTCTTTTTTTTTATTCTTATGTTTTCTATGCTCTGTTTTTGGTCTTAGTTGGTGAACTTAGCGTTCCTTGTTTTACTTATTTGGCTTGTTGGACTGTTGTAACTTTATTTTGTACAACGGCATTGAGGAGATGTATAATTAGGACATCCCTAACGGTGTTTGATATGAAATACTATAAAATGGTCTTTTTTTGAGGAATTTAGTTATACGTAGAAAATAGACATGCCTATTCATAAACCTCTTCCACCAGTTAAGAGACACTAAGTTGGTGGCCATTCTTAGGACTTGGAGGACACATTTCACCGGGACAGATCACCCCAGTCCTTCTCTACACTCTAGAGAAAATGTCAGGCCTACTCTGCCTCCGTTTCCATTCTGGTCTGATCTTAGCTCTTGAGATTCTTCACTCTCACTTTTCAGGCTGAGACTGACGACTTGTGGTCTAGTTCTTTCAGTAACTCATTGTGAACATGAGAAGGAAAAGATTTATTTCTTCGATCTTGTTTCTAACCTTTCCTGCTAGTCTGCACTTTCCTTTTTATGGAGACACATCAGGTTAGATAAAGGAACTCCAAAGGGCCTCAACTTTTTGCTCCTTCTGAACAATTAAAAACCTTTCCCTAGCACACATAGAAAGTGATCCTTGCTTGCACTGAAGACAAGAAAATCATCTTTTGTTTTGGCTGTGCATAAGGAAAGATCAAATTTATTGTACAGTTGATATAGTCAAGCAAGAAAGTAGGAAGTGTCATAAAGCTATTTGCCTTGACTGCAAAATGCACATAAAATTTACTGTTGGAAACAACTAATTTGAAGATAACATTGTGTAATACAGCAACCATTGTCAAATTCCTATTATTTTGTTTAGTAAAAATTTTCATTGTTTTATTTATTTTGCCATTTTTTATTCTCTTTTTTGCCTTTTTTTAAAATTACTTTTAATAAGAAATAACAGAGGCCCGGCGGGATGGCTCAGTGGTCTAACGCCCCGGCTTGGGAAAGCTTGGGCAGCTTCAGGGACTGTGGTTCGAGCCCTGGCATCACATACTGTGCCAGCCCTGGCCTCGGGGCGGGCTGAGCTGGCCATTAAAAAAAAATAAACAAACAAAGGTTCTGAAACAAGAAAAAAAATAACAAATAACATTGAGACAGTTTCAAAACATGTTAGGACAGCCACAATAATTAATACAAGGCATATTGTTGTCTTCATAGTAGTTGTTCAGAGTACAAGATGCAGACATGATAACTTTTCTTTTTTTTTTTAGAATTTTTTATTTTATTTATTTATTTTTTTCTTGTTTCAGAACCTTTGTTTGTTTATTCACTCATTTTTATGGCCGGCTCAGCCTGCCCCAAGGGCAGGGCTGGCGCAGCAGCAGGGATCGAACCGCGGTTCCTGAAGCTGCCCAAGCTTTACCTAAGCAGGCACTTTAGACCACTGAGTCATCCCGCCGGGCCCCAGTGATAACTTTTCTAAACATTATTGATACAAATATTTCATCTCATTGAACTAAGAGAAAGTAGTTGTCTATATAGACCAATATTCCATAATAGTGGTGGGTTATTGGCAGAACTGGAAATGTTGGAAGTTGTCGACTTGAGGCTTTTACAGCTCAGCATATTAATTTGGCTTTACTTTTATTTATTTATTTTTTTTGTGGGACCGGGGTTCGAACTCATGACCTTGCATTTGCCAGGCAGGCACTTGTGCCGCCGAGCTATCTCTCTGGCCCTTTGGCTTTCCTTTTTATATCTCATGGTTAAAGTTTTCTGTCATGGCTGGGGAGATAGCTCTATGGCACAAGTGACTGCCTGGCAAGTGCAAGGTCGTGAGTTTGAACCTCAGTCCTGAAAAAGAAAAAACAAACAAACAGACAAACAAACAAAAGTTTTCTGCCACATGGTTAAGACCAAGTTAAAGCAAGACCTACATAACAAAAAATGTAACTTTTGTATAACATGAGATCAGTCTAATCCCTTCAGGATTTACTTTGAAACCATGTACAGCTTTTTGTATAACTTTTGTCAGTGTCAGCCATCTGGATAAGTCATGGCCATTGCTTGACTGGTTTGTTCTCTGTGAAAGCCTGAGAGAATGTTTTCTCTCTAGGTGATTCTTGTTAGGCACTCCGTACATTGTTGATCCCTTTCTTCTGCGGCCCAATAATCTCCTTGAATAGAAAATTTGGGACACCACTGAGTTATATGATGTTACAGTATAGGTTCTCTTATGTCCTGAGAGCTCACTGACCTTGAAGGGTCAAAATATTGGCAATCCTTGTAGCCTTTCTTTTTCTCTAATTTTTGGTCTGCAAACTTAGGTTATTAACCCTCCAGAAGAGAAGCTTAGTGATACTGTTGCTCTATAATATAGGTACTTGAGCTTATCATCACTGTCTTTCTAAATAATAAATGCCTCAAACTTAAAACGGAACTGGTATTCTCCTTTAATCATTGAAATTCTAATAAGTGCTCATAGAATGTGATTAAAAAAACTGTTACACTTTTTCTTTACACAGAAATTTAGAAATCTAAACATATATAAGCTTGTAGCAGGTCAATCCTATGGCATTTTTCTTGTCTCATTTTCTCTTTAATCGCCCTTTTTGTTTTCGTTTAAAACAAACATTTACTTGAGAGAGGGCATAGCAACAATTGAAAGTACAGTAGAGGGCCCGGCGGGATGGCTCAGTGGTCTAAAGCACCTGTTTGGGAAAGCTTAGGCGGCTTAAGGGACCGTGGTTCGATCCTGGGCATCACATGCTGCGCCAGCCCTGCCCTCAGGGTGGACTGAGACGGCCATAAAAATGAGTGAATAAACAAAGGTTGTGGAACAAGAAATAAATAAATAAATAAAATGAAAAATTCTTAAAAAAAAGAATTGAAAAAAAAAAAAAAAAAGAAAGTACATTAGAAGCAGCACACATCTAGAAGATCAGAAGGAAAGTCATCCTGATGAGGAATACATATCTCATCTCAGAATCAGATGAGACATTGAAATTTTCCCCATCCATGTTAACAATGGCTGATATATTATCTATATTGTCAAATCTGACGCTCAGATTAACAGGTACAGTTATGAAAGATTGGACATAT
This sequence comes from Myocastor coypus, assembly GCA_004027025.1. Classification (NCBI taxonomy): domain Eukaryota; kingdom Metazoa; phylum Chordata; class Mammalia; order Rodentia; family Myocastoridae; genus Myocastor; species Myocastor coypus. The sequence goes on from PVJA010031996.1 coordinate 22,970, forward strand.
GATTGAATATTACAGCTTGCTTTTTTTTTTTTTTTTTTAAAAAAACTTTATTTATTTATTTATTTATGTTTTGGCCAGCTCAACCTTCCCTGGAGGTAAGGCTGGCACAGCATGTGGTGCTAGAGATCGAACCGTGGTCTCTGCGGTTAGCTAAGCTTGCTGAAGCAGGCCCTTTTGACCACTGAGCTATCTCGCCGGCTCTACAGCTTGCTTTTAAGAAATGTTAATTTCTTTGTTCATGTCTCTCTTATTCAGGGGAATACACATAAAAGCCATGTCCTAGCTTCGTGTTCTGAGCAACAGACTTCTTCAGGAGACTGATATCCTACAGAAGCAAACAACTGCTGGGTGAAACCGGAAAGAACTATTTCCAAAGCATCATACCTAAGGAACCTAAACATATTTTGCCTAAGGGATGATCTCAAACGTTCTCTTTCCCCTTCTAGGCCTAATTAACATTTATGTGTGAGAGAAGAAAAATACTTTGATAAGAAGTTGTGGAATTGTAAACTTTTACTTTAAAGTTATAACGTGATATGTAATTAATTTTGTTTAGGCTTTTACCCCTCTCTTATAGAATGTTGAAAAACAGTGGTTATTCTGGCACCTAGTTTAATGCACTTAGAGCATGGTTAAAGCAGAGGACAGGTTTCCTTAGCATCTTCTGATGGGTTTGCACTGAAGCCAATGGACAATATAATGTTGGTCAGACAGGAAGTTGGGTCCCTTTTTGGAGACAGGTTTCTTGTTACATGGACAAGAAAACAGAGGACAGCTGTGGTGTCATGGCCAGGGCTACCTTCTGGCAGATACTCAAAGTTTTCCCAGTAGAAACTAGTTCTTGATTGCCTGATTTATGACTAATCTATCATACTTTTTAAAAAAATATCTCTGCTAGTAATTCAGAAACTTCCATTAAGTATTTCCCAACTTGCTGTAAGTTAATTTTATAAACAACTTGCTGTGGGCCAAACTTCCCTCCAGAAATCTGCCTGAGGCAACTTCCAATAACTGTCTTTCACAGAGGAAAATAGTTATCAGGGGACTTATTTTTATTTTTACCATACACATGCTACCTGAATGTAGAAAGGAAGTTTTAGCCAGTCATTTTTTCTTTCAAGTAAAAGAGCAATAAATGTGCATTTTAAAAAACAAATTAATATTTTTATTGTTTAAATTTAACAATGGTTATATTACATATTTTCATCATCAGATCAGTTTAGATTAATGCATATAGGTATATAAGATTGATCAAACAAACATTAACCCTTCTAAATCAACATTACATTTTTTTCTTTTCCCCTTTCTTTTCTTTGAAAGTTGACATATTGCATATTGTCCTCACAATCGTTCTACAGAGTACAGTGTGTGGGCATGACCCACCTCCCTATTGATGTTGCTTAGAAAAAAAAAAGGAAAAGAATATACTTCTCTTTGGACTAAGAGGAAGCAGATACATACACAGTCAAATGTTCTGCAATTGCAGT
>PVJA010031997.1:0-24475 GCA_004027025.1 Myocastor coypus
GACAATATGCAATATGTCAACTTTCAAAGAAAAGAAAGGGGAAAAGAAAAAAAAAAGTAATGTGGATTTAGAAAGGTTAATGTTAAATTGTTTGATCAATCTTATACACCTATATGTATTAATCTAAACTGATCTGATGATGAAAATATGTAATATAACCATTGTTAAATTTAAACAATAAAAATTGAAACAAAAAATAACATTGCATGTAAATAATCTTACACAAGTGTTTAAAAAGATATTTTGAAAATAATTTCTTACTACTAGAAATAATTCATTGTGGTTTTTTTCTCAAGCAAGTTTAATTACGCTAATGAAACATCTGAGATATCACTTGGCTAGCTCTTTCTGGTTATTTCTATTTTTTTGGTCATCTTCTCCACATTAAATCTTTGAAAATTATAGCACTGATCTTTTTCAAGACCAGTTTTGGTGTCTGTTTCTATGAATGGAACAATGAGCACATTGCATCAGTTTATGCAGGCATCATACTACAGTTGACACTTTCATTACTTTCCTACACACTTTTCTTTTTCTAAAATAAAAATGAATTTTTGATTATTAAAAATATTAATTTGTCTCAGTATCTTAGAATTCAAAATTTACATGAATTCTTTCACATGAAATATAGAAATAATGTTTTCTACATTGCTATCTATGTATTTTTCTTAAATGTGCACTTATACACTGATCATTTAAAAACCAGTAAATTTGATTTTATTTTAAGTTTTAAAAACTCTGATCAAGAAATTAAAGACAAATTTATCTAATTCCTTTCTTTGTCTTTTCTTCCTTTCTTTTTGGGTCTTTCCTTCCTGCCTGCCTACCAGCCTGCCTGCCTGCTTCCCTCCCACCCTCCTTCCCTTCCTCCCTCCCTCCCTCCCTTTCTCCCTCCCTCCTTCCTTCTTTCCTTCCTTCCTTCCTTCCTTCCTTCCTTCCTTCCTTTCTTCCTTCCTTCCTTTCATTGAAGTGGTATCTCTGTATGTTATCCAGATTGTCACAAATATGTACTTATGCAGTTTTTCTGCTTCATCCTGCTAACTATGATAACTGGGACTATAGACATGTGTCATTGTGTTGGGCGATGAGGTTGACATTTTAGTTGTAGTTCCTAGTAAATCAAAACTTCGTAACATTAAAAATCTTAAAGAAACAGAGAAATATAACTACAGTGAATAATGGGTATAACTCATTAAGATTTTTTTTAAAATGTTATATTTCTGCATCAAGTTCAACAGCAAATTGTGGTGTCATATTAAAAATTATGGGGACATGCTGAGGTAATGGTGGCACACACTTGTAATCCTGGTTCCAGGGACACTGAAAACAGGAGGATCACCATGAGTTCCATAAGTGTAGTGGGAGCATGTAGACCATGATCTAAATGCATTAAAAAAATAAAAAGACAAATGTAAAAAAAATTATGGGGGAGGCCTGGGGAGATTGTTCAATGCTATAACTCTCTGCCTGGTAAGCGCAAAATTCCGAGTTTGATCCCAAGTACCACAGAAAAAGAGAAAAAGTAAAGGCTACTAAGAAACTAAGAAAGATATCATTAATACTTAAGGAATAAAAAGTTTTTTCTAATTAAGAACACATATAGCTGAAAGAAAAATTAGTATCTATGATTTCTATTCTAGATGACAAACAACTCAACATTGATATTCTTGCTCTGTATATGAATCTAAAGTTTAAACTTGAGGTCCGGCGGGATGGCTCAGTGGCCTAAAGCGCCTGCTTTGGAAAGCTTGGGCGGCTTCAGGGACCGTGGTTCGATCCCCGGCACCACATGCTGCACCAACCCTGCCCTCGGGGTGGGCTGAGCCGGCCATGAAAATGAGTGAATAAACAAACAAAGGTTCTGAAACAAGAAAATAAAAAAAAATAATAATAATAAAATAAAATTTAAACTTGAGTTTGTTATTTAAATGGAATCATTTTTTGAGGATAGCTTTTCAATTAATATTTTATAATTTTTCAGTATCATTAAATTTTGGAAGTTTAGATGTCAAATGTTATTGATAGTACTTGAGTGTTACTGATATTACTGCATAACTTACATGATTATTTGGCAGCATAACTGGCACCACTCACTGTCTTTCAAATCCTTCATTACATTAGTTGGCAGTAATCTACAATTAGGGCCAGTGGGATAGCTCAGTGGACTAAGCTACAGTTTAGGCAAGTGCAGACACCAGAGTTCAATCCCCTGTACCACATGCAGCATAGGCCCCGTCCCTGGGTGCGCTCAGCCAGCCACTGGGACCAGGCATGGTGGTGATGCACACCTGTCATATCAGGTCTGGGGAGGCTGAAAGTAGGAAGATCACTAGCTGTATCATGAGATCCTGCACCAAATACATTACTAATAGTACTACTACTACTACTACTACTACTAATAATAATAATAATAATAATAATAATAATAATACAGAAGATATCTTCTTTGTAAAAATTATTGAAATAAACATACCAAGGGTATTTGAAGTAAATATGAAACAAAAATGATTACCTAAAAGATTACTGTTCTATATTTCTCCAGTATTATAGAGATGCCTTGCAATCCCTGGTGCCATTCTGCCATGGACCAGTGTGGATCCGACATCTGCGGGAAGCATTCCTTGGTACAATGCTGCATTCAGAGCACGGGCCAGAGCTCTGCAGTGTATGTCATGATCTTCATGGCCCTCATGGACGCACTGTTGCATTAACAGGAATTTAAAAGTTAAAACTGAGCAGGAGTAGGTCACTATTCACAATATAAAGCTTTATTTCAACACATGTTTCTGTGTCTCAAAAGTTACAGGACTGAAAAGCATCTTTTGATATTACATTAATCCTAACACATCAAAAATAGTATATAATATTAGCTTACTACATGCATTAAACTTAATATAGCAAATTTAGTACAGTTTAAGAAATGAATGTATATTAGGGAAAATACTGTAAGAATTCATTTTTCAGTAATTATTCCAAAAGATCATTTGATTCAAATTTGTGGGGCTGGGGAGATAGCTCCGTGGCACAAATGCATGCCTGGCAAGTGCAAGGTCGTGAGTCTGAACCCTGGTCCTGCAAAAAAAAAAAAAAAAAAAAAAAATGTGATATTGTCTGAGCTCCCTTAGGTCTTTCACAGGACAATGTTTATGTTTCCCTTTATCTCTTTTTCCACTTCAGTAATTTTCTTATTTATATTCCAGAGACAACGTATTTCCAGTATTCTTTTCTTGTTTAGAGAAATAATAGTCATTTCTGTGTAGTTAGTGATGAGAAAGTTTTGTACTTATTTTCCTTTACCTATCATTAGCAGCTACATAGTCTGTGATAATATTTAGATGTTGAGACTTTCTGATTGTTTTAATATATATTTTGCATAGACATAGTAAAAGAGTCTGAGGTAACAGAAGCAGCCTATGGGGACAGGATACAATATTATTAGAAGACCCTGGAGAACACATCACCATTTGCATTTGAAAGAAATGCCACAATTTATCTTTAAACCTCTAATATATTTGTAAACACGACTTGGGCTGGGCAGATGGCTCAGCAGCGTAAGTGCCTGCCTGTCAAGTGCAAGGGCTCTGTTCGATTCCGAGTACTGCATGCCATGCCAGCTCCACACAGAGCTGGCCACTGAAGACAAGTGTTTCACAGGTGTACGTCTGCACTCCCGGCACTGAGGAGACTGAGACAGGAGGATCTGGGAGTCTCAATTGAACGGAGAGATCCTGTGCCAAACAAATAAAGAAATCTTCAAAAAATATGACTTGATTAAGTTTATTTTACTTCAATAATAGAGTTTATGCATTAATTAATGTTTTATCTATTAGGAAATAGATCTTTAGAACAAAAGATTTATACTTATTATTAAAATACTACATATTAAAGAATGTTAAGAGCTGGAGAGATACCTCAATTGAATAAGTGCCTGGTTGGCAAGCCCAGGATCCTGAGTTCAATCCCTGGTATTAAAAAAAAAAAAAGCATCAGGAGAACATTTTTAATTTTTCTGTTTGTGACTTTAGAAAACTATTGCTTGCTTAATCTTTCGGGATCATTATTGTTCACAATGTGAGGGAATTTTTGCCATTAATGAATTACTAAAAGTTTTTCCTTATGAATGTTTGCCCAATTTATTCATTTTCATTATTTTGTCTTCACTAAAAACTACACTATTTTGCATTTTATTACATTAGCTACATGTATATACAAAAGTTTCTTTTCATGTATAATATAGGTATAGTTTTGGCTAAATAACTGATTTGTTTTTGGGATTTGTTATTGGTACTGGGAATTGAACTCAGGATTTGGGTTGGCAAGGCAGGCGTTGTGCCCCTGAATACATCCCCAGTTAAGTGACTGAATATGAAGCACTGTGCTAAGCTACACAATCAGCAATAAAATAAAATTCAATTAAAGAATATCAGTAGGTATGTTTAGGGCTTCTATGAAGAAGTTCAAGGTAAACGCCATATTAGTAAGGTTAGAAAGACAAGATATGTTTGAAGAAAATACGATGTATAAAGTAGTCACATAGTATATTAGCATGGAAATACATCATCAACCACATCAAGTGTAAATGAGACAAATAATATAAATATAAACATTCCTACAGTGCACTGAAAACTAATAATATTTATATGCAATGAGGGCTCATGTAAGAGTATACAAAGGACTGGAGCTGTGGCTCAGTATTCAATGCTTGTGCAGTGTTCATGAGGCCTCAGGTTTGAATCCTAACACTGTAAAAAATCCAAACAGAAAATGCAGATGCAGCCGGGCATAGTGGTGCATGCCTGTAATCCCAGCACTTGGGAGGCTGAGGCAGGAGGATTGGTGTGAGTTCGAGACCAGCCTGGGCTACAAAAATGAGCTCAAGGTCAGTCTGAACTGCATAGCGAGACCTTGTCTAAAAAAAATAAAAATAAAAATAAAAAATGAAAGAAAGAAAGAAAGAAAGAAAGAAAGAAAGAAAGAAAGAAAGAAAGAAAGGAAGGAAGGAAGAAACTGGAGATGCACACTGTGCACATAAATCTGTCACCACAAACTCATTGAAACAGGAATATTGGCCACTTGTTTACAGCGCACCACTTTGCGCTTTCTCTGATAAAGTAAAGCATCAAGCATTTGCTATCTGTACTAATACAGTTTACTTTCTAAGAAAACTTGGTACTTTATTTTCACATATAAAAATTCATTATTAGGATTAAATGATAGGAGCAGGCTTTCTGATATGCTGTATTTAAATGTAAACAGTTCATTTCAAAAGTTATTTGAATGCAGCAGCCCGGATTTGAGTCGCAGCTTGCAACACCGACCCCATCTCTAGGGCAGGCTGAGACAGCGGTGGAGCCTGGGTGTGGTAGTGTGCACCTGTATCCCAGCCCTCAGGAGTCCACTATTCAAACTACAAGTCCAATCTGTATAGTGAGACTCCATAGTCCATAGAGACCCTGTACCCAATGCATTAAAAAAATAAGTTGAAGTCAGAAAAAAATATAACTAGTGGTTTGATAACATTTTGAAGAAAAGAAGTCTATCTGATCCAAGTATTATTTGGAAAATTCCCCAAAATTCTGATCATTGTTAATAAATACTTGCACACTGCACTCCTACAAAGGTCCAAAGCTAAACATGATTATTGATGTTACATCAAATACCATTGAAAAACTATAGTTTTTCCATCAGTATTATTGGACAGATAGATTAAAAAGAGCAAAAAAATAGCTCATGGCCTCCTTTTTTCTTTTTTCTAAGTTGTGTACATGAAAACAAAATTCACATATTTATAGCAGTCAAAATGCACTGAAAGTTTAGAAACAGGTATGAAAGCATTCATTTCCAATTCCAAACAACACGCTCTCTCAGGTTCTACTATCCCTGCTCAAACAGCCGCAGACTTCTTCTTGTGGAGAAGGCAAAACAAGCCAGTTCTGCTAAACACAGTATTCATTTTCAGACCCAAGTATGTACTTAAGTATCACAGGTACCATTTATGTCTTAGATGTTAAATTATTTGAAAAGCTCTGAGTTTCTTATCTACATAAACAATAATAATTTATCCCTCACAGAATTATCATGAAAATAAGTGATGCATTTATAAAGAGCTTAGTCCAAATCTAGGTTTCTTTTCTAAGGAAGAATGTTACTGCTTTTGCTTAGTTTTTTTCCTTCTATGCAAACATAGCTTCCTTGATTAGATTCTTTATTTCCTGTAGCAAAAGAGAGCAGAGAGAATCTTTCTTGCTTGCTATTTGCAATCTGAACTCCTCCTAGCATAGCATCATTGTTTTTACTGGCCTTATAAGTAGTCACATCGGTACTCCTGATGCAGTGTTTTACTCAGCTTTACTAAGGACTACACAGTGAGACTAAAGCTCTATAGATTTTGGAAAATGAAATGGAATTTGTATAATCTCATCATCATCATAGGAAAATATGCATTTTATCCACACCATATGAGCTGTTTTACTGAAATTGAAAGCTGAACATAAGAGCATTTGGCAGTAGATAGCTAATTTTACAACTCATTATTTTTAAAACAATATAGGTACTATTTAATGGTAATAACAGGCCATCAATTGTTGTAGGCATTGATTTTTACCCAACTTTGGAGGAAAAAAGACAAGATAAAAAATTTATACCTATATATTACTATGTATGTCAGGACAAAATAAAAATACCAAATTCGTCCTACCACTTTTAATATGACTATTTAATGGAAATCAGAATTCATCTGACATTGTATTTTAGTCATACCTATGCTCCCTGACTTTAATTATCTATCTTTCTGTGAAGGCAGATAATGTAATACCATTCTCCAAAGGGGACCTGTAAATTACTGGAAAATTAGAACATTCTGAACTTTCAGTGTTCTCAAGCACAAGACTGAGTCAGAAAACAATAGCTGCCTGATGAGCGACACTTCCCAAGTTTCTCTTAAAACACTTGCTTTACTGAGTTGTATCTGTTTAGTACTTTGGAGGATGAGAGATTTTTGTTCTTTAAGAACCCAAAGTTTTTTAAAACAAAGCTGCATTCATCCACATAATCATCCCTGTAGGTCTTCACAATTACTTTTGTGTAAAGCACATATTGTCTGTCTGTAATACAAATATTCATTTTCTTGATTCAAAACCCCTCTGATTGCTAGACTTTGTTTATGGTACTTCAAACACTGGAGCTAGAATCTTACTGCCGGTCTAACTCTCCTTCTAAGTAATAGTTCATATCCTAAATTGCTAGGATTCTGCTTTGTATTTTACAGAGAAGGGGTGGGGGAAGCAAGTTAAAATAAAGATGTTTCTCAGTTCTATATGTGAAACAGCTCTATGTATAATGCATTCTTTGCAGTTCTTTTGGATGTGGAATGTAGCAGCTTCTGTAACATGGTATTTGTTTGCTTCTGAAACCAGGAATAGAACTCAGGACCTCGTGCTTTCTAGACCGGTGCTGTGTTGCTGAGCTCTAACTGGCTGGGTCCCTCTGTAATATACTATTTGAACAATAGAGAAGTATATATTTTTCAAATAATAGAGAAGTATATATTTTATATGTATATTTAAGTGAATATGATTATTTTAGGAGTAACAATTATATTTTGAAACAATATAATTTGGAAAATTAATTTATGTTAATTTGCTATAAATAAACTATTGTGCTATATTACAGATAATAAGCATGATAATCACCATAATCTTTATGCCAATCATTACTTATTTATTATATTTTCATACTAAAAATGGTGAATATGTTTCCCTTTGAAACCATTGACATAGGGCCAGGAATATAACCTGTCAAGCATCAGGGCCTTAGTTCAGTTCCTGTTACAAAAAACAAAAACCTGACATAGGGAAGAAGTACACTTCTCCATTCCTGGTGGGAATGAGGACTGGTGCAACCATTATGGAAAGCAGTGTGGAGACTCCTTAAGAAAACTAGGACTGGAAGTACCATTCAATCCAGCTACCCCCCTATGGGGAATTTTCCCAGAAGAACTGAAATGTTCTTACCATGGTGGTATCTGTGCACCTATGTCTACAGGTGGCTATTTGTAATAGCCAAATCTTTGAAATAACCAAAATGCCCATCATTTGAAGAATGGTTGAAAAAGATGTGGTGTTGTTATGCAATGGAATATTAGTCAGCTATAAAGAATGATAAACTCAAAGCCTTCATATATAAGTGGATGTATCTTGAACATATACTCATAAATGAAGTAAATCAGACTTACATGTACAAACATCATATAGTCTCCCTAGTGTAAGAACTGAAAAGAAATAAAACTGAAAAGGCATAACACAGCTAAGTGAAAATCAAGAACTTAAGATTAAACAATGAAGAGATAGCAAGCAGAAAAGTTAGGAAATATGGCAAGGGCACAACCATGCACTTACATAGGATGAATTAGACAATAGTCCTCATAATCTCTAACACGCTTTTCACACTGAGGAAAGTAATGTGTAATACTAAGACCATGCTTGGAATGCCTATCATTCTGATCTTTTAGATGTGTGCGATTCCTAATGTCACTTGAATTACTGCTATACTCTCTGCTAAATTATTGTTTAAAAAAATAATAAAAGAGAATAAGAGACAAGGGAGAATGCCCTAGGACTGACCTGCTAGAATTCTGTATATGGTTAGATTTCTAAATTGCTGTGTAAATATGTGCTACTGTTTTATTTTATCACATTCTATAGGGATTTATTAGGATATCAATAATTGATAGAAAATATCAATTCCATGTTAAGTCTAAGTCATTTGATATTCAGAAAGACAATGATGTTAAGCTCAAGTACCTATGTTGTAGAATTATGGTATTACTAAGTTTCTCTTCTGCAGGGTTCACAACTTAAGTTTGCAGAACAAAAATTTAGAGAAAAAAAAAGGGATACCGGGATAGTCAATATTTTGGCCCTAGCCCGTTAAGGTCAGTGAGGACTCTAGACATAAGAGAACCTATACTGTGACATTCTATAATTCAGTGGTTTCCCAAATTTTCTGTTGTAGAACATCATGGGGCCACAGAGAAAAGGGATTAATTGTGTAAAGTGTGTCTAAGGAGAGTCACTTAGAAAACATTCCCTCAGGCTTTCACAGAGAACAAACTGGTCAAGCTACAGCTGCGATTCACCTGGATGACTGACACTGACAAAAGTTCTAAAAAACTCTGTACATGGTTTCGAGGTAAATCCTGAGAACATTTGACTTACCTTGGGAAATACAAAAGTTACATCTTTTGTTATACAGGTCTTGCTTTAACTTGCCCTTAACTACCTAGTAGAAAAGTTTAACCACAAGGCATAAAAAGTAAAGCTAGAGCAGTATCTTGAACTGTAAAAGGCATAAATCAACTGCTTCTGACATTGCCAGTTCTGCCAATAACCCACTACAACTATGAAATACTGAAATATGCGTGTAACTACTTTCTCTTAGCTCAATGATAAGAAATTATTGTACCAGTAGTGTTCAGAAGAATTATCACGTCTTATTCCTTTGCTCTAAATAACAACTACAAGGACAACAATATGCATTGTATCATTTATTGGGAATGTACTACAAACATGTTTTGAAACTTTCTCATTTTTATTTCTTATTAAAAGTAATAAAAATTAAAAGAAAATAGAATTTTTATTTTCAAAAAAAAGTTGTTTTGTTTTATAGGTCTTGCTTCAACTTGGCCTTAACCATCAGCAGAACAGTTTAACTACAAGGCATAAAAAGTAAAGCCAGATAAGCATTCTAAGCTGCAAAAGGTTCAAGTCAACAGTTTCTGACAATGCCAGTTCTGCTAATAACCCGCTACTATTATGGAATATTGGACTATGCATACAACTATTTTTTCTTAGCTCAATGAGAAGAAATATTTGTACCAATAGTGTTTAGAAAAGTTATCATGTCTGCATTTTGTACTCTGATCAACTACTATGAAGACAACAATATGTATCACATTAATTATTTTGGCTGTCCTCCTAAAATGTTTTGAAACTGTCTCATTGTAATTTCTTATTAAAAGTAATGAAATTATAAAAAATACTAGAAACACTAAAAGCTGTTCAGAGACGTATATAATAAAAATATCCTGGAGATGTAGAAAAACATCTTCAAAGGTAAGCGTACAAAATCCAAATAAAAATTAATGAATAAAACAGCAAAAATTAAAACTTGGATATAAAAAATTGACAGTTACAGTAGTAATTTAATTATTGATAACTGAAATTCTGTTTCAAGCCACAATTTCTAAAAATGAGAAAATTTAGTTTTTTTTTGATTACTTAAAATGATCATGTTTCTTTATAGTTTATACGATGAAATTTAAATGTATCTTGCCTTTGGCAAAACAATAAACCAGTGTACAAGATGACAGCTTCAGGCTGGGCTGCAGCAGTGCCTTCCCAGATCACTGGAGTACTGAACAAAGAACTCTGAGACACACAAGGGCCAGAAGGAGCTAAACTCTTTGAAGGTGGAAATGAAAAATGCTCTACATAATGAGAGCAGCTGCTCGTGGATATAGAGAAAGGCGAGTTTTGTTTCTAAAATAATCAATCTAGACTGTAAATCAAAGGAAATAAAATAGTGCAATATCTCATCTATCAAAAGTTCACTTGGCGATCTACATTCGCACCACACATCCTTGGCCTCTTGTCATGTGCAAATGGAGGAACAGAAACTGCACCTTTGGTTCACTGTGTGCACATATAGGTGAACATTCAGAATAGGGCCTCCTCGTCAGTCCTTGTGAGAGCGCCAGGCTCAAATATAGATTTAAAATAACACTTTTTTGATGAATTCAAGTGTACAGAAGCTGTAAGCCTGGTGGCTTTGTAGGTCCTATGTTCTCCACACGTCTTCTCCTCTTAGGATAGGTCTCACTCATACTACTAATGCAAGGTTTTAGGACCTTTGATACATCCTGCCCAGTAGGGTTACCCTGATTATCCTAGGCCCAATCCCTACAAAATTATTGGAAAAAATTAAATTCCTTGGAAACACTCTGATAAGGTTTAAATTTATTATATTATATCTGGCTTTGTTGCTATAAAGACACAGGAGTATCTATTTTGGATGCCATAAACCAGAAAAGAAAAAAAAGAATAGCTCATATTTACCTTTCTTATCCTTTTAATATGCAACATTTCATTCTTAAAAATACTCAGTGTTCACTTCCATTATTACATTTATCAGTGTCATCAAAACTGGAACATGGTCCTCGGGTTCCACCCACAGCTGACCCAACAAGGAAGAGGCTGAACTCCTAATTCAGGGTTGCTAGAAGAGGAAAGGAAGCGGGACTGACTCGTCCCATCTTACTCTCTAAATCTTAACAAAATATATAGCAGCTTCAAAATAAAACTCTGTGCTTTGCTGAATATTTTGTGAAATTTCTCTCTGTTAAAATGTTACTAAAGCACTACAAATAGACACATTTGAATAGCACACATCCTTGTGCCATCCAGATCACTATCACTTAATTTGAGATTTCAGGCCACCCTTTTCTTCAGAGTCAGGTATCTGCTGAGGCTGCAGTGAAGTATTTTATCAGTTATAGAAACTGAATTAAGCCGGGCATGGGGGCGCACGCCTGTAATCCCAGCACTCGGGAGGCTGAGGCAGGAGGATCAGTGTGAGTTCGAGACCAGCCTGGGCTACAAAAGTGAACTCAAGGCCAGCCTCAACTGCATAACGAGACCCTGTCTCAAAAAGACAATAAAAAGAAACTGAATTAATAATTTTGTGTCTACTTTAATATGCTACAACATATATATATTCATTTTCTTATTTATTAATTTATAAATAAAAATAAGTCCACATATGTTAAGAAAAATATATTTATAAAAGTAAGTCTTATTACTCTATATAAATAGCTATTCTAGAGACCCTCACCTCACATCTCTCTGTTGTATCTTTTCTCAATATTTTTCTGCAGTTTAAAATTTTTTTCTTAAATTTATTTTTATATGGGGTTTATATAGATTTCAGCCAGCTGCACTAGGTTCTTGTGTTGAAATATCTATATAAATAAAAAATTAAAGTGGAAAATTGAACAATCGTTGATTGTGGCTAGTGTGGTAACAAATATGAACCGTCCAGAGTGGCTCAGATGAGCTCCACGAGCTCCATGAGCCAGCCTCTGAACTGAAACTAAGGCCCCATTGCCCACCAGGAATCGTGAATGCTGAGCTCCACGGCCGACATAATCTGCAAAAAGATTATGAATTTTCTCACACTTTCCTTGGAGCCCAAACTATGGCTAGAAAATACTTCATCATGGCAGCAGCCTACTCAGATTGTTTGGTTTTGATTTGACATGTTCTATAGATGAGAGCGACTGGTAGGCCTTAAACACATTTATGTTACCTAATGCAGCAAAACTCGGAGAAATGATTTTCTTAACATTATTTTAGGGGAAGCACAGTTTAGATTTTGACTGCATACTTATTAGAAACATATAACCCATATTCAACATTATCTTCCTTAAATGAGCTTTGATAAAATATGTTGGGGCTGGGGAGATAGCTCAGTGTAATAAGTGCTTGACTGGCAAGCACAAGGTCCTGAGTTTGATCCCTGGTGCTGAAAAATCAAAAAAGAAGAAAAAAAAATATGTTGTCAATCAAGAAGGCTGGGGAGACAGCTCATCAGTCTAATGGCTTGCCTGGCAAGCAAAAGGACTAGGGTTCAATCCCCAGTACCACAGGCCATGTTGACCACACACCAAGCTGGCCACTGAAACCAGACATGGTGGTACATGCCTGTAATCCCAGTGCTGGGGAGGCTGAGACAAGAGAATCATTATGAATGCAAGCTGTGTAATGATACTTTGTACCAAATAAATAAATAAATAAACAAATTTAAATTTATATGTGTTGTCAATAAAATCATATCTACTTGTAGGCATAAATATCAATCATAAGTTACAGAATATGACATAGAAATTTTATGGATATATTAATATATTTCTATAGTTCTGCACTGAAATTTTTGAATTGTGTAGCACCTCCTTCAGAGTTATAAATTATCTGAAATCAAATTGACCACGGAGATTCTAGTATTTGATTAAGGCTTCAGCACAATTCTGCCTTAAGGAAATTTTTAAGATATAGAAAGCCATGTCTGGTGTATTTCAGCACTGTAACCCTTGCAAACACATCCTATAGCATCTGTCTTAGTTATTTTCTCACGGCAGAGATAATCCACTCAACCCCCAAAGTAAAAGGGTGAAAGTTTCATTTATCTCAGGGTTTGTGAAGGTTTCACTCCGTAATTGGCTGACTTCACGAGGATTTCCCATGACGTGAGGCCAACGGCTCATGGCATGGAGGACGCCCAAAGCAACCAGACAAGAGACGGACAGCCCTATCTGGAACCTTGTTATTATATCCAGTCAGTCAGGATGAGCCAGTGCCAATCCGGATAGTGGACTGATTCAGCAATCACGCACCCTTAATGCCAGTACTCTAATCCCAGCACTGCACTATACACTCTAAAATCAAACACACACTGCACACTCATCCTCTGAAAAATGTCTCTAAAAATGTTATGATCACCTGAGTCTTTGGAGGGACATCTAGACACAAACATTTACAGAATCATTCAGTAGTACATACAGATACAATGGAAATAATAGCTGTAGCTTTCAGATATTTTAATTCTTAGGAAGACAACATGTATCCACCTCTTCTAGGTAACATGAAATTATTTTGGAAATAAGAACATTATCTTACAGAAGTATATGTATGTTTTTAGTCGTTCCTGTGATGCACAGCTGAAGACTAAGCACTGACTTTAGGTGAACTCAGAGATTTGAGCTCTAATTCCAATATGTGAACACAAGAGATGATGTAAGCGTATGATGAGCATGTATTTTTGGGAAAAATACCTAACTTTATTACAATGAGATATGATGCCATTAGTTTCTATAAAAATACTCTTTTTTTCCTTTAGAAACACTCTACTATTTTTCCATTTTCGGAAGCAGCTCTGAAAGTTCAATTCTGTGAGTGTTACTTGGAAATTTCGTCAAAAATGTAATGCATGCTGCCTCTGAGTGGCATTATATGGAGAGGCATGCTCATAAAAACATTAGGGTCTGTCCTTACCCAATTTTTTTACAAGATCTAACATCATAGAACCTTGGGATCTTCCCTGAAATAAAGGTGACCATGAAAGCTTAACGTTTTGAATTAATTTATGATATTAAAGCATACTAATGATACCATATTTATCATCACGAAAATTTGCAGGACACCAATGTTGTCTACTTGTTGAATAGAAGAACAGTTATTTATGCAGAAAAGAAGTATCAGTTAATGCTAAAAGAAATGAGCTATTGAGCATGAAAATAATGAATATGAAATACATGTTACTCAGTGAAAATCATCAATCTTTAAAATACACATAGCATATTAAGTCATCATAGCTTGAAAAATAAAAAACAATTACATAGAAAATTAAAAGATCAGAAGTTGTCAGTAGTTGAAGAGATGAATATAAGAAAGAGGATTATTAGGTCAGTGAAATTTTCTGAATAATACTATATAATGGATTTATACATTGGTACAAAGCCATAAAATTTATAATAGAAGGGCAGAAACATAGCTTAGTGGCATAAGCATCTGCCTGGAAAGTATGAGGTCCTGAGTTCCATCCTGGTAACTAAACAAATAAACAAAAATTTATAATAAGAATATAGAACTATTGCATATTACAGAGTTTTGATGAGAGCAAGGTGTTAGTGTTTATTGCTTACAACAAAGTGCAACATTTTGGGGAATAAAGCTGATAATGTAGGTTTTTGTATAAAGGTGGCAGAAGAGGTATATGACAATTGTGTTTAATTTTAATAAGACTAAAATTTCTCTTTATGTTACATTTATGCCCATAAATGAGTACTGCTAAATATTAAATTATAGGTCTCTGGTTAGTGCAAATGATACACCTTACTAGTTTGAAAGATTGTTCCCTATGGTCATTTTTGGTATACCTGTGATCTGAAAGCATTTTTATGTTATTTTCTCATCTTGAGATATTTGATATCCAAAGCCACTGCTTCATTGTGACTTTGAATTAATTCATTAATATGTCTATCTAGACAAAGCATAGGAATTTGTTGGAATGTTGGACTTGCTTGGTGGTGGATACCTGGAAACATTACATGCTGTATTATACTGTAGAGTCCCTATAGACTCTAGTAAAATAAAAAATAAAAAAAGAATCCCACAAATAACTCCACTGGTTCTACTTAAAGAGAGGTATTCTAAGTTGTTAGCTTTGATTCTGTGGTCAGTTTACATCAAATGATGTTGCATACAGGTCTATGTTTGCTACAGCAATACTCACTGTCTTCCTCTTCAGATATCATACTGTACTCACACATAATGTAATGTTTTTGGCTAAAAACTTGAGTTTCAAGGCTTATATAAAACTTGTAACTTGCAAAGCTCTAGAAATAACTCCTACTGCAAATTTAGTAATATCAAGCCTCCTAATAAATTGTACATATTTTCCCCTTATATATTGTTCATGGTTATATGTCCTGCCATAATATTAGGGACACTGCTTTCTCATATACATCTTCAGAAATTTTAACAGCATTTTTAATTTCAAAAAAAGTTTTTCTCTTTTCTATCAATGTTGAGACTTGTACCAAATGCTTGAAGTAGAAAATGCAAGGGAATGCATTTCTTTAATAAAGATAATAAGTGCTAACTTTGACAGTTATACAAACACTAAGTAAAATCTAATGATATTGAACCAAAGGAACTTCACACTAGGTTAGAGTGATTAAACACATTCAGTAAGTGCCTTCAAGGTGTTTTTTACTCATGCATTCACTGTGTTGTCTTAAATGAACTATGCAAGTCTGCATGTTTTTGATGAGATATATTGTTTCAGGGAGAATATTTCCTAAATTTAATTTGTTGCAGATGAACTTTTTATTTTTTAATTTTGAAATTTTATTAATTTTAATAAAAAAGAAATGACAGGGAGACAGTTTGAAAACACAGTCACAATAATTACTTAATACCACCAGGGGGTGGTGGTCATACCTGTAATCCCAGGATTTGGGAGGCTGAGGCAGGAGGATCAGTGAGAGTCTGAGACCAGCCTGGACTACAAGAGTGAGCTCAAGGCCAGCCTGACCTGCATAACGAGACTCTCTCAAAAAGACAAAAAAATAATTAGTACAATGCATATTGTTGTCTTCATAGTAGTTGTTCAGAGTACAAGTTGAAGAAATGACAACTTTTCTAAATATTATTAGTACAAACATTTCTTCTCACTGAACTAAAAGAAAGTAGTTGTATTTATAGTCCAATAGTCCATTAGTTGTCAGTTTTCAGCAAAATGGACAACTTCAGAAGCTGTTGATTTGAGCCTTTTATAGCTCAGCATATTAATATGGCCTTACTTTTTATACCTCATATTTAAAGTTTTCTGCTGGATATTTAAGACCAAATTAAAGAAAGATATATATAGCAAAAAAAAAAAATGTAATTTTGGTATCTGACAAGGTCAGTCAAATCTCCTCAGGATTAACGTTGAAACCATGTACAGTGTTTTGTAAAACTTTTGTCAGCGCCAGCCATCTTGATGAGCCATGGCCATTGCTTGACCAGTCTGCTCTCTGAAAGCCTGAGAGAAGGTTTTTTCTCTAGGTGACTCTACTTAGGCACACTGTACATCCTCGATGCCTTTCCTCTGTGGCCCAGTAATCTTCTTGAACAGAAAATTTGGAACACCAATAAGTTTTAGGATGTTATAACACAAGTTCTTTTATGTCCTGAGTCCTCACTGACCTTGAAGGACTAGGGCCAAAATACTGGCTAACCTTATACTCCTTCTTTTTCTCTAATTTTTGGTCTGCAAGTTTAAGTTGCTAACCCTCCAAAAGAGAAGTTTCGCAATACTATTACCTTATAACGTAGGCACTTGAGCTTAACATCACTGTCTTTCTGAATATAGAGTTGATGAACTTTTAAGTAGATTAAGTTTGAAAAGACTCAGTGGGAAAGATATAATTCTGAACTCTCAGAATAAAATCCAACTTTTGAAATAAGCATGACAAGTTATACTCCTCTTAGCATGATCATGAGAATGAAACTGATTTATTTTAATATTATGACCAGCTCATCCAACCTAGGGATGGGGCTGGCTCAGCATGTGGTGCCGGTGATTGAACTGTGGTCTCTGTGGTCGCCTAAGCCTTCCTAAGCAGGCACTTTAGGCCACTGAACTATTTTGTCAGACCTAAACTAAATTTTTTGTGTCCCATTTTTAATAAATATATCACAGAGGTTTTAATGCATTTGGTGTTACTTCCACAAAATTATTCAACTATAGTGATATGCAAGAATGCTACCACCCATTTGAAAGAAATATATAAATACTCTTAAATGATTAAATATTCAAGCACAGAAATAAGAGTTCTGCTATTTATTCAAGGAAAACCTGAATCTCCATAAGTAATGCAATATAAGAAAAACACATTGCTTAAAATATTGACTTGGAATGGTTTATAGAAAATGATTTCACAAAACTAAAGA
The DNA here is from genome assembly GCA_004027025.1 of Myocastor coypus. Taxonomy (NCBI): domain Eukaryota; kingdom Metazoa; phylum Chordata; class Mammalia; order Rodentia; family Myocastoridae; genus Myocastor; species Myocastor coypus. The sequence goes on from PVJA010031997.1 coordinate 17,553, forward strand.
ACAGTGTATGAAGAAGGTAGTAGAAAACATGTGTAAAGCATAGAAACTAAATTTCTAATTGGCTTAAAAAAAGGTGAAAATTCACAGAAAATAAAGTTAATTTTAGTGCACATAAAGGAATGTACTTATGCATAGAAATTGTAGAGATAAAGTATTTTACATTAATTTGAATTTTAACTTTTTCTCAGTATTTCTGCATTCATCTCAGGTGACAGTTTCTGTCACAGAAAAAGAATAATTCTGACTGGAATACAGAAAAATGTTTGCCAAAGTAGTCAATATTAGTTTAACATTGTTGAGTGAAATATCTCTGGCTTTTTAAAAAAGATAGTACCAAATAGTATTAGAACAGAAAAAATACAAGTGATACCCAATTTCTCTAAACATAATAATATAAATTTCATAGTATTTGCTGTGTTGCATAGTGTTGGCTTTAAAGTAGTTGCTCATATTACATACATATTACATACAGGTACATACATGCAAAATTGGAGGAAGAAAGCAAAAATGAAAAAGAAATATAAAAGAACAAAAGAAAGAAGAGAGAAAAAAGAAAAATTATTGAAAAAGCAAGACAAAAAATAATAAAGGATTAACTTCTTCTTTTCAAAGACCAGCAGAAATTCACAGTACAGTTGTCCAAACCATGCTGCTTATGTAGGTAGGTAAGTCCCTTTCCCCTGGCCCCTACTCCCTCTCCTGTCCTTCTCCTTAGTGTGTTAATTCCTTCACTTTGAACAGCATCTTTGCCTTTTCTCTGTATCTACTCCACCCTTGAGATTTCATTTAAACTTTTCAGTTCTTTTTTTTTTATTTTATTTATTTATTTTTTTTTTTTTTTGTCTTTTGAGACAGGGTCTTGTTACGCAATTGAGGCTGGCCTTGAGTTCACTTTTGTAGCCGAGGCTGGTCTTGAACTCACACCGATCCTCCTGCCTCAGCCTCCCGAGTGCTGGGATTACAGGCGTGCACCACCACGCCCAGCTTTAAACTTTGCAGTTCTCACACTAAGGAGATAATATGATGTCGGCGTATGTATGTTTGATTTATTTCCCCTAACGGTATGGTCTCTACTTACACCCATTTACCAATAATAGCCTCAAATTTATCCTTTTTAATAACTGAATAATACTCTGTTATGTAAAAATACTGCATCTTCTTTATTCATTCCTCAACTGATGGGCATTTGGATGGAGATGTAGCTGTGACAAATTGTGCTGCTTTTAACAGGGGTGAGCATAAATCACTGTGATGCTGTTTTCAGGTTTTTTGGAAATATATTGAGAAGTAAAATATCTAGGTTGAATGGGACCTCCAATGCTAGCTTTTTTTTTTTTTTTTTTTTTTTTTAATCTTTTTGAGACAGGGTCTCACTGTACAGTTCAGGCTGGCCTTGAGCTCAGTTTTGCAGCCCAGGCTGGTCTCGAACTCTCACAGATCCTCTCGCCTCAGCCTCCCAAGTGCTGGGATTACAGGCGTGCGCCACCACGCCCGGCTAATGATAGCTTTTTGAGACCTCTCCACACTGATTTCCATAGTGGTTGTACCGGTCTGCACTCCCACCAACAGTGGAGAAGCGTTCTTTTCTCTTCATAATTCATCCAGCATTTGTTGTTGGATAACTTCTTGATAATAGGCATTCTTTTAGTGGTGGGATCTTATCTCACACTTGTTTTAATGTGCATTTCTAAAATGACCAGTGATGTCGAACTTTTTCTTTCTCTATTTCTTTCTGTTTATATTTCTTCCACTGAAAAGTCTGCATTCATCAGAGATGCTCATTTTTGCACTGGGTCTTTAAATATTTCAGGCCTGATTTTTTAAAATTCTTTTTGTGTTGTGGATAGGAGTCCTTTGTTGGACAAATAGTCAGCTGTAAGTTTTCCACGTTTGTGGCTTTCTTTTGTGTATTTCTTTTGAAGCGCACCAGCTTTTCAAAAATGAGATCCTGGTTGTTATTTCTTTGAAGCACTTTCTGTGCAGTTCGGTTTATTTATGAACACTCTACCTACCCCTACACATTTAAAATTTCTACTTAAATTTTGCTCCAGGAAAAGGAGAAAAATGTATATAGTTCTTCTGTTATAATATTGAAGTCATTCATCCATTTTCCCTATAGTGCAGTGATAGTGCAGGCCTCTAACTTTAGCCTTTGGCGTGTGGATAGCCAGTGTTTCTGGCACCATCTACTAAAGAGGCTATCTTCCTTCCAGATAACATGTTTGGCTCACTTGTCAAAGATACGATGAAAAAAATATAATAAGATGGCTGAGTTCGATTGTAGTTGTGGCTGCGTGTTCTAATTCACCCGATTGATTCTCAGGTCTATTTTTGTGGCAGTACCATGCTGATTTTATCACAGTAATTTCATAGTGTAATTTCAGATCAGGGATTGTGATGCTTCCTGTCTTTTTTTTTTTTGATTCCCAGGGTTGCTTTTGATATTCCATTTCTCTTTTGATTCCTGATGAATTTTCAGAATGTTTTCTCTAGCTCTGTAAGGTATACTAAAGCTATTATAAACAGGAATGCATTGTATCTGTATAATTTTAGTGTATGACCATTTTCACAGTGTTGGTTTTCCCGAGGAATATCTTTCCATTTTCTTAAATCTGTTTATCTGAGGACTGTAACTGTCATTGTTGGGGTTCATGCATGGCAGCTCACCAGAATCTCATGGCTGCACAGAGTCCACCTGAGTTCTCAAATGCTGCAACCTGGCTCCAGCACAGAGCTTTTCTATCTTACAGCTACTGCATTCATGTCGGGAAAACAAAGGCACTTTGCCTTAGGCATGTTACTGTTTCACCATTTCACTTTATCAAGAACTGTTCTTGAAGCCGGGCGTGGTGGCGCACCCCTGTAATCCCAGCACTCGGGAGGCTGAGGCAGGGGGATCGGTGAGAGTTCGAGACCAGCCTGGGCTAGCAAAGTGAGCTCAAGGCCAGACTGAACTGCATAGAGAGACCCTATCTCAAAAAATTTCTGGCTACTAAGAAACCAAGATGTGGAAAAGTAGTACACTGTTTTTTTTATAACAAACATTAAGGTTATCGTGGAGAAAGAAAGAAAGAAAGAAAGAAAGAAAGAAAGAAAGAAAGAAAGAAAGAAAGAAAGAAGGAAGGAAGGAAGGAAGGAAGGAAGGAAGAAAAAGCCATTTCATCAAATCCATTTCAAGGAAAGAAATATCATTAGATCATTATCACAGTTCTTTTCATTGCATTAAATGAGCTAAACTTCTGTAACGAAAAGATCCCATGTTCTTTAATAGGGCATAACTACAACTTGGTGGCTAGTGCTTGCTGCCTCCAGTGAGATGCTGTCCTTTTCCTATCCTTACTAGATACTTGGATTCACTCTGATTTCAGAATTCAAAAGATTCATTTAGAACTAATTTGTCATATCAATTTTACATTCTTGGCTGTCTGATTGAAAACAAAGTACTACGTGAAAACCCCTGTTTCATCTATCATTTCTCTCAACGTCTAGAATGTTTGAATTACTATGTTACTGAGTAGATTTCAAAGAACATGGATAATATGATAAAGTTTTACCGGAGCAGTTGGCATGGAGTTTAATTGCTTAATTGCTTAAGAATAAGCTCTGGGTATCTTGGACATCTGGTTAAAGTTTTGTCTTCAGAATATAAACAATAACATCTTGTTTAATTCAACTGAGGGGTCATTATGTTTTCCATTTTTATGTTTACATATCTGATTGGTTAACTTAAGAAAAAATAATGCCTTATAAAATGATTATGAGTGACAGGTATTCCAGGCATATTTTTACTGTTAAAAGCTATTATCCTCAGTGTCAAAAATATTTTGAAGGTTCCTAGGACCGTTATCTAATTCATCCAGTGTATACAAGTGCATGGTCTTGCTCCTGCCATGATTCCTATCTTTTCTTCTTGCAGTCACTTCATTGTTTAACCCTTAAGTCCTTGATTTCCATTCAGCTGTGTTATGCCTCTCTAGTTTTATTTCTTCTTTTAAGATCTTACAAAGGGAGATTGTACATATTTACACATGTAGATCTGGTTTATTTCACTTATGAGTATATGTTCAAGATACATCCATTTATGTATAAAGTCTCCTAGTTTATCATTTTTTATACCTGAATAATATTCCATTGTATAAAAATGCCACATCTTTTTCAACCATTCTTCAGATGATGGGCATTTAGGTTATCATTCTGTTTTTTTAATATGTGTGCTACTTCTAATGTTGCTATACTCTATTTCAATTAAATGGCTGTTTTACAAGAAAACAAAAAAGGGTACTTAATGAGAGTAAGAGACTAGGAAAGTGCCATAGGATTGACTGGCTACAATTTTGTATATACTTAGATTTCTAAATGTGTAAAAATGTATGACTACTTTTATCACATTCTATAGAGATTTATTAGAATATGAATGATTGATAGAAAATACCAATTCCAAGTTAAGTTTAAGATGTTTGATACTCAGGAAGACAGTGATGTCATGATCAAATACCCATGTTATAGAGTAATAGTATCACTAAGTTTTCCTTCTGGAGGGTTAAGAATTTAAGTTTACAGACCAAAAATTAGAGAAAAAGAAGGGCTGCAAGGATAGCCAATATTTTGGCCCTAAGCCTTCAAGGTCAGTGAGGACTCAGGACAGAAGAGAACCTGTGCTGTAACATCCTAAATGGTTCTCAACCTCTCTAATGCTGTGACCCTGCAATACAGTTCCTCATGTTGCGGTAACCCCAAACCAAAAAAGAATTTTGGTGTTTACTTCAAAACTGTAATTTTGCTACAGTTATGATTCAGAACGACTTTAGGTAACCCCTGTGTTTTAATCATTCGACCCCCACCAGGGTCGCAGCCCACACTCAGTAGTTTCTCAAGTTTTTGGTTCAAGGAGATTATGAGGCTACTGAGTAAAGGGATTGAAGATACATAGTGTGCCAAAAGAGAGTCATTTAGAGAGAAAACATTCTCTCAGGCTTTCACAGAGAAGAAATTGCTCAAGCAATAGCTATGACTCATCCAGATGGCTGACAGTGACAGAAGTTCTACAAAACACTGTACATGATTTCAAGGTAAATCCTGAGGGCATTTGACTGACCTTGAGAGATACAAAAGTTACATGTTTTGCTGTACAGGTCTTGCTTAAAATTACTCTTAACCACCCAGCAGAAAAGTTTAACCACAAGACATAGAATGTAAAGCTAGATTAGAATGCTGAGCTGTAAAAGGCTTAAATCAACAGTTTCTAACACTGCCAGTTTTACTAGTAACTCACTGTGATTACTGAACTTTGAATTATGTATACAACTACTTTCTCTTAGTTCAATGAGAAGACATTTTGTTTTACCAATAATGATTTGAAAAATTATAACATCTACATCCTGTTTTCTGTGTAACTAATAGGAGGACAACAATATGCACTGTATCAAATATTGAAATGTACAACCTACGTGTTTTGAAGCTGTCACATTGTTATACATTGTTATTTCTTATTCAAAGCCATAAATAAATAAGATGGTAATGAACATGGTATACAGTGGAGATTAAATATATATGTATATTAAATATACATAATTAATATACATATATATGTTTTGAAGTTTACATGAGTACAGTTTTGCAAACATCGTTTCATTGTCACACGGCTGTACAGCAAACTTTGCTATCCTTAGCTTAGAGAAAACAGATGTTGAGATCATATCTTTTTATTCTGTAACAAAATAATCTAAGTAATGGCCCAAAATACACAACCCCACCCATTTTTAAAATTCCAAATAAGAACATTTGAGGAGAGATCTGAGTCCGAACATTTAAATAATCTCCCTAAGAAATCTGATCTTAAACAAGATTAAAAATCGTACTTTCCACCGTGTGGTTTTCCATTCAACTTAACTGTCCAGGAATAGGCCAAGGAGGGCACTACTGAGGCAAATGAATTTCAGGAGTGGGAAAGTAGTGATCGTTGATGAAAATCACTTGAAGCATTGCCATTAACAAAAATGTGCCTTATCAAATATGTGTTTTATTAGGACATTCACAGAGGTAGAAAAGGAATGGAACATAAAGGTGTAATCCAGGGGAAATGTGACATAGTCCTAATCCCATTTAAACAATCTAAAAACTATCAATCAGAAAAGAGCTCCAGATAATTACAGAATTCTGGGGCCCAGCAAAACTTAAATGTTGAGCAATAGTACAGGTGGAAACATCTTCATCTTGAGACTCAACCATATGATTTTCTGTTCTGTTTACTGCTTTGTTTTGAAAATATGTTATTTAGATAATGTTTAAAAACACTTTGAGTAGAGAAAAACATTCTCTCAGGCTTTCACAGAAAGCAAAATGGCCAAGCAATGGCCGTAACTTGTCCTGAAGGCTGACACTAACAACAGTTCTACAAAGTACTGCCTATGGTCCCAAACTTAATCCTGAGGGGATTTGACCCTGGAAGATACAAAAAAAATGAATGTTTTGTTATACAGGTCTTGCTTCAACTTGCCCTTAGCCACCCAGCAGGAAAAAAAAAATGCTTAATTACAATGCATGAAACAGAGCTAGATTGGTGAGATGGGCTTTAGGAGGCTTTGATTCAATAGCCTCCAACATCACAAGCTTCACTGGTGGCCCACTGCAATTGCAGAACATTTGACTGTATATGTACCTGCTTCCTCTTAGTCCAAAGAGAAGTTGTCTTAGTTACTTTTTTGCTCATTGCTGGGACAAATAGCCGACACTCAAAATGAAGGAAGGAAAGGTTTATTTAGCTCACAGTTCGTAGAGGTTTCAGTCCATATTCGGCTAGCCCAAGGCTGAGTGGAGCAGGGTGGAGAGCATCCAGTTCATGGAGGCAGAACAGCAGCAAAATGGCAGCAGAGGCAGCCAGTCAATCAGGGCAGCAGAGCAGCAGCAACAGCTAGAGCTCCAGT
>PVJA010031998.1:0-24478 GCA_004027025.1 Myocastor coypus
AGGAGAGAGGGGGAGAGGGAGGGAAAGAGGGAGGGAGGGAGAGAGAGAGAGGCAGAAAGAGAGAGGGAAGGATGGTGAAGGAGAGAGGCAGAGAGACGGACAGAGACAGAGACAGAGACAGAGGCAGACAGAGACAGGGAGAGAGGGGCTGGATCTGTAGAGTTTCCCAAGCCTTGCCAGGACCCCATCTGAAGGAGATTTAAACAGAAAGATAGATGGACAATTTTTGGGTCTTTGGCAGCTCCTGCTGGCTGAAGTGCGAGGAATGGGCTAGAAGGGACCCAGGCAGAAACTTCTAGACCAGCTCAGGTCTTCTACCTTCTGCTTGCCCCAGCCTTTGTCTGCTGAAGCTTTCAGCATAAGGAAAGCCAGGCGTCTTTGTGGACACCAAGAGTGCCCGGCAGGCTTCAAGCACACGCCCTGCCCCATCCTCACGCCCATGCCCCTTCTCACGAACACTCTTCCTGTCCCTCTGCTCTGGCTCAGGGCAGTCTCGTCACATCTCCCCTCGTTCCTCCTGGCCAGCTCTCTTCCTGTCATTCAGCCCCTCCACATTGCTACCCACAGCAACTCACTTCTTGCGATAAAAGATGACCTCAGATGGTTTTCTTGGAAATCCTTCTCCATCTACACTGATCTCGGATCAAAGTTTGGCGGGCACCACTGCGTTTGCCTAAGCAGGCACCTTACTCTGCTGAGCTGTCTGACTAGCTCCTAGTCTTACATTATTCTAGAAGAAAAACAAGGAGTTGTCGTCTGGCTTAAGATACAGCACCTTGGAGCGTCCTGCTCCTTTCGTGTGTCGAAAGCAAAACATTTCTTAAATCCGTGTCATCGCCCAGCCTGGTTGTCATATCTCAAGCTCGTTGTTATGGCTTCCATTCCTCTGGACTCTGCTGTCTGCTACCAGTGCCACTTCAGATGATGTCATCCCCTTTGGGAGGGATTTTGGCAAAAAGGCCCCGGTATGCTGCCCCCGCGCCTCAGCGAGTGCTGCCCAATCCCAGCTGCCTGGTGACCCAGGCACATGAAAGGATGTGGTTCTTTCTGCAAGAGAAAATCTGAAGGGAAAGATACAGCCACTGTTCTCTGCCTCAGAGTGCTCTGCCGAGTTTCCTGCCGGCTCTGGCTGGGGTCCACCAAGCTGGTGGATACACAGCGTCCCTTGTGTCCACGGCTTGAGCTGCAGATGGCCTCAGTCCGGCTGCAGCTGAGCCTGTGGCCCTGTGGGGAGTCCTCGCTCTTTGCCCATGGCCTGGGCCTCTCACTTTGACCCATTGCTGGTATTTGTCCAAAGCTCCCTGCGTGCAATCCTCCCTGGGGGACTCTGGCCTACCTCCGCGGGCTGTGTTTATCTCACATAAATTCTGGTGGGGGAAACATCTTGTTCTGGTTTGAAACAGAGCCTTGTCCTGTGTCCCTGCCACCCCCGTCCACATGCACGTGTCACTAACTGGTCAGCTGTCACCAAACAGGAAGTGGGGGCCCTCTGAGTCATGAGGATACAGCTGGACTACGCTCTCTCTGTTCTAGCTGCTGCTCTGAAGCCTAAGGTTACTCCAGCCAGGCCATTGATGCATCCATCTTTGTCCACGTTTGATGTGTAGGGCCCTGGGCAGGGCTTCTGGAGGCCCCGAGTACCTCCTCGGCCACTTGCTGCTGCTGGGGGGGAACCAGGTGAGATGTGGGCCGGGCCCTTGGAGGGCAAGGTGGGTGGTCGAGGGCCGGGCCAGTGCCTCTGGGGAGGGCAGCCCTTTTACAGGGCAGAGCCACCCTTTGGGTGCTGTTGGACAGAGCCTAGGCCAACGTTGCCCAGAAGGTGCCGGCTTCGTTAGGCCTCCCTGACACTCGGTGTCTGGTGCTAGGGCTGTGTGAGGGTCTGCGCCACTGCACTGGGGTGGAGGTGGAGTGCAGGAAAGGAGAGGAGGCGTGGCGCTCAGGTCCTCGGGGCTGGGCTGCCTAGCCCCCTGCAGTGTGCTCCAATGGGGAGGAGACCTGGAGCACGCGTCTTCCTCCCCGTTCCTGGAGCACGCAGTCTTCCTCCCCGTTCCTCCAGCTGTCTGGAGTCTCCCTGAGGAGAGCCCAGCAGCTATGGGGAGAAGCGGGACACAAGCCAGGAGCCACTCGTGGGGCTGGGGGAAGAAGGGGAAGGGGAAGAAAAAGGGAGAGGAGGAAACAGACGGGCATGGGGCGCTAGCTGGCCCTGAACCTGCTCAGGGCCAGGGACTGCGCTGTGTGAAGAAGGCGTTTTGTGCACATTTCTCAGATGAGGCGGAGCCTAGTGGACTGGCGTCAAGGACAAGCAGAGCGCTGGAGTGAGCTCTTAATCTGTTATTTTAGGGATGAAATAGCTGTAGTGGAATGACTTGCTGAAGGGCAGGGATGGCTTAGTGACAGCCTCAAGGAACACCCGGGCTTCTAAACCTAGGCTCGTGCGGTTGCCTGGGGGTTTCCCCTTCAAGGCCACCAGGAAGAGTTAGGCCAGGAGAAAAGGCATGATAATGCCAGAGTTCTAAAGAAATGTTTAATTTTGTTTAGGTGCATGTTTGCTTAGGTATATCATCGTCACACAGCCCCTGCACGCATTTACAGGGGACAGCGTGACACTGCGTAGTCCCGATCGGCACAGAATCTCAGCACAGCACCCACCCCAGATTCTTGCCACTTCCTTGTGTTAGGAACTGAAAACCTTCTCTGCCTGTAGCCTGGCTGAAATACTCGGGCCGCCACGGTTCCCTGCAGGAGTGCTCCTGTCCTGCTGCGCAGAGCGCTCTGCAACTTCCCTCCCTGCCCCTCCCCGCCCCTGCTCACCTTTGGCTCTCTGCTTCACCGCCCAGACCAGAACCACCTCTTAGCTTCTTCACATTGTCTTTTGTGCTTAAGGCCATTGTTTGCAGCAGTCTGAGGCCTGTCTGGGTTTTTCCTTCGGGAGGATTTGGGAGGCTGACGCCCGGCAGCCCTGCGACCTCTGAAGAAGGGTCTCTGACCCTTGCCCAAGGGGGCTGTCACTTTTGATGAATTTGGATCCCAAAAGTTTGCTGAGATGTCCTGCCCCTGGAGATGTCATTTTTATAGAGCAAATAAGATGTGATTCATGACAACTGTACCCAAGGGGCAACTCCTGAATTTAGAGGATGACTTTAAGTCAACGAGGGGAAGAGGGAGATCTTGGGCCCAAAATACAGGATGGAGCCCACAGGGCAGCCTCTGTCTCCTCATTAGTGTTCAGCCCGCTTGTTTCCTGTCAATAGAGTCACCCCTCCTTTCTCTATTCCCTTTTACTTTGCATCTTAAATGAAGTCCACCTCTTAGATTTTCAGTAAGTGAATTATTCATCAAACAAGGTTATTAAAGTGTGAATCTGTGCAAATATTTGAGCATTTTTTTTTTTTTTTTTAAAAACTGACCATAAAGTGGCTTAACTAAAACCCTATCAGGTTATAATTTCTGGTTTTAGGGGCCTGAGCTGCACTGCACAAGTAACCAAGCAGTTCCTTTGTGTTGTGGGGGAGCTCTACGTACCTGATGTCTCTCAGTGAATGGAACACCGAGTCCTGCTGACCCCACCAAGGAGAGGGAGACAGACGGTGGACAGCGGGTGGCAGGCAGCAGATGTGCAGGTGGCGACTGTGGAAGAAAGGGGAAGGCAGCAGGGGTCGGGAAGGCTGTGTGTGTGTGCATGTGTGTGCTTGTGTGCATGTGGGCATGTGTTATACAGAACAGAACATGTGTGTGCAGAGTGTGTGTATAGGCGTGGGTATGCTGGATGTTTTATAGGTGTATCACTGTGCAGGGGGATGTGTGACTGTGTAGGGAAGGGTGTGTGCATGTGGGTGAGTCTGCATGCGCTGGGTCCATTGATATGTGCACGGATGTGTGTGGGTGTGTACATGGATATGTGTGAGTGTGCGCAGGTGTGCACATGGGAGTGTGTATAAGGGAGTGTATGTTGGGTCTGTGAGTGTGCTTGTAGGTGTGTTTTGGTATATATGTTGGTTTGTGTGTGTGTGTAGGCACATGTACTGTCTGGTGTGTACATAGAGGCGTGCATGCAGAGGGGTGTTGTGAATACGAGTGTGTGTGCATGGGCATGTTTATACGGCACATATCAACCGTTGGTTTCCTTGGAAGGAGACAGCCGGGCAAGGTCCCGAGAGGGGTGAGGTAGGGACCACAGTGGGGAGGGAGAGGGGAGCAGATTTTCTCCCAGAGACTCTTGGTTCTGACCCTCAAGCTGTTGCCCTCCAGAAATTCTGTGGGCATCAGGCCTCCTTCAGGGAGAGAGCTGGATACTTTCCTGCTGTTGTGGCGGGCTTTGCCCTGATGCATCACCTGCCTACATTTGATGGGACTTAGCAACGTCTTTTGACAAGTGGCCCAGGCTGTGCCCAGGAATGGATTCCAGATGTGTTGTCTCAGGGGAACTTTGGCTGACGCTGCTGTCCGTGAGGCCAGATGGGGCTGTGTGTTTGCAGGAGAGGATGCTGCTCAGTTGGCTTAGGCTCCATGGCGACTCTTTGTAGTTGGCAAGGACAGCAATGAGCCCCTGGGGAGAGGGCATAAAACAAACTAGAGGAAGAGCTGTGTGAAGCAAATGCGAACTGAACGCCAGCCAGCACTGGCCGCTGTGCTGCACGCCTGTGGCCCTAGCTACTGAGAAGGCCGAGACAGGAGGACTATAAACTTGGGCCCAGCCTGGGCACTTGAGCAGATCTTGTTGCAAAACAATGCTTTTTACTACTTGGGATAGAATGTATGGCTATCATATATCCCTAGTCATTTCTGTTATTTTTTTAATTTTAAGGCACAGTCTCACCAGATTGGGCATGAATTTATAATCCTCCTGCTTTAGCCTCTCAGAATGCTGGGGCTGAAGGTGTGGGCCACTGCATGTGACTATGAAATTTTAAAAAGTTTAAAATGCTGAATATAATGGCCCACACCTGTGATTTCAGCATTTGAGGAGGATGAGGTAAAAGAAACACAAAATTGAGCCCAGCCAGGGCAACTCAGTGACTTGGTGAGATCCTATCTCAAAACAAGAAATAAAGAAGGGCTTGGGATATCTCTCGGTGTGAAGGCCTAGCTTCAATCCCCAGTGCTAAAACTACAAATCAATAAACAATCAAATACAAAAGGGCTGGGATGCTGGTTAATGGTAAAACATTGCCTGGCATACACGAGGTCCTATCTCAGACCACTTCCTCCCTGCTCTGAAGAACCTCCCCAACACCTGATACACACTCCATTTCCCTGCCAGTCCTCTGGAGCCATGGACTGGCACAGATTGGCTTCCTGGACTCCTCCTCATCCAGAAGAGGGGCAGCGCAGCAACCTGTGTCTGCTGTTTACAGGAAAAATCTCACTGCTCGCTTGTCATGGATCACACGCAGATCCCCGGGCCCTGCCAAGGAAGGCCTGCTGTCAGGCTGGCCTCCGGCAGGGGAAGTTGGCCCTCGGGAGTACTGCGAGGGCTGTGTCCTGGCTGCACTGTGAGAACTCAGGATTCAGCCACCGGGGCTTCATGGGAAGCTGCCTTTGCTGGCTGGCCAGAGACCATAGCAGCCGGTCCTGCCGCTCACATTATCCACAGCTCACTGTGGTGCCCACAGATACTAGTGTGGCTGACCCGGAGAGAAAGAGAACTCTGCAGAAGGCACTGCCAAGACTGTCTCAGAGAGCGTGGGGAGCTCTGTCAGTCCCAGCCGCTGCCATCTGCAGTGGTGCTGCAGGAGAGAGCCAGATCGCACTCCCCGTCTACCGTGTAAGGTAGGCTTAAAGAAATCCCGGCAGTGCCAGAAATTCCATGCAGCCACTGGGCGCCTCCATTCCTCTAGCGTGCTTGTCCTCTGCGGAGTCGTACGGGGCTGGGGGGGGGGTCCCAGACATGTCACGGGGACACGTGACACAGGAAATTCAGTGGTTCACATCAGAGATAATCAAAATGCAGGTTTGGCAGTAACAGAAATGCTTTTTCTCCCGCTATTCATTTCTGAGTCTCATCACTGCCCAGAGTGATATTCCTGGAAAAGGAGCGAGGACACAGAACTTTTCTACATCCACGTATTTTGTTGCCCTGATTCATTACACAGTCAGGATACTCCTGCTGCTGGTGACTGGGAATGTCATGTTGTCAGCGTGTGGCACTCTGAGCCTGGCCTCACACCAGGCGGGTGTCACCGTCTTCATCTCACCCTTCTGGAATCTTTTCCAGTGTAATACCGCGCTTGGCTACCTGCATGGGGGGTTGACCAGCTGTCCTGGAGCTGGGGCGCTGGCATGGAAAATCCTGCTGGGCGGTGGGCAGCTCACCGCCTGACTCATGGAGTCACAGTGAGCAGCCAGAACTGTGGAACTGGGCTTGTGCACGACTCAGATTGTTGGTAAGATGGACAGCCAATCAGAGGAGAAAGACGGCTTTATCCCGCCCCCCTTCCCACAGTAGTAGTGCAGAGTAAATGTTCCAACAGCTTAGACTTTCTGATAGCTTGGCAGGACATAGTTTGACATTTGCCTTTTTAACTTTTAAATGTCAAAGTGGTCCATTAAACCAACTGAGTAAATAAACACAACAGGAGGGAAAACGGCTGAAGTGCTTAAGAGAAAAAAAAAAAAAATAATAATAACGTCAAGGATCTTTGAAGTTCCTGCCTGCAAGTGCTTGATCTGAACTTTAACATTCTGCTATCCATTAATTGAACACAGATGCTACATCAACACCTGTACACAGCTGTTTGTGTAAAAGTATCAAGTGTGTCCTTTAAAAATAACACCTCTGGACACCCCTGACTTTGGGGTCGTCTTCCTCATGTTGGTATGGTGGAAAGCGCAGCAATGCTGTTTATTTAGCGATCTGCTCCTTCATGCTCATGGATTTCCAGAAGGTTACTGGTGTTTTTAAAAGTAAGCATTTGCTTAAGATTTTTCTTTCTGCTCTCCTAAGCCTTTATGGAAAAGTGGTGTTGTGATACTGGTAGGCAGTGGGAGAGTTAGGCGACAGGACTTCTTCACCTTCCGACTCCTGAGCAGGGCTGTCTCTCTGCTCTCTGGCACCCTGGTCTGTGGCACAAATGACGCTCACTGTGTAGGAGTTGGGATCTGAAGTGTACCCAAGAGTCTGTGCATTCAAGGCTTGGTCAGCAGCCTGTGGTGCCATTAGAGAGCACAGAATCCTAAGAGATGGGGCCCAGTGGAAGAAAGTTAGGTTCTTAAGAAGATGCGCTTAGACAGGATATTAGGACCCAAAGCCCTTCCCCATCTCTTTCTGCTTCCCAGTAGCTGAAACTACTAATCATGGCGTCAGCTTCATGGGGTAAAGAATGCCTAGCAGATAGCAAAGCACTGTGGGAAATTGGCATGGGGTCAGAAAGAACCCTTCCTTTTTTCTCCCATCTCAGGTATCCTGCGACAGTCCTGGAAAGATGACAACACAGACCAGGACCATAGTTCAGGAAAGCTGGCCTGGTCACAGAATCTTCAACCAAGCTCAGCACCAGGAACGGACTAAAGCTGCTGATGTTTCATTCTTCTTGTTTTATTTCAGTTGTTGTTTCTCAATAGAAGCTAGGAACTAAGAAACTAGCATCTTTGTAGAGAAACTCCACTGCTCCTTGGAATCCAGTTAGAAACCCCTGGAATAAATGAGATCCTTCTCTGCCTTATTCCCTCTGATAGATTTAAACTGGAGAGAATTCACTCCAGTGAATTCTCAGGGATACGGGAAATTGCTTCATGGGACATCATTACAAATTCAGATTTTTATAATGTGACTTTCTTCACGCTGGAATACACTTGTGTAACTTGTGTTGTGACATGTCCTCTGCAGTCAGAAGCAAATCGTGTTGACAGCCAACAAAGTGACATCGATACTTGCGGTGAACAGTCTGGTTACTGGGGTAGCGCCACCATAAGCCCGCATGCGCAGGTGACGCTGACTTCTGGTCCCTGGGCTGCTTGCCCAGAGGAGCACCTGCTGGAGTCTCTGAAGACCGGCTGTACTGTTGCCTATAGTGGCTGCCCTAACTTAGCTTTCTTCTTTTTTTTTTTAATTAAATAAATCTATGGTTTTTTTATGTTTAAAAGATTTATTTGCTAAGTTTTACTTAGCTCATGATACAATAAGAAATCATGATATGATAAGTTTAAATCAAGGCCTCAGAATTTCATACAAAACACCATGACCAAATCCTAAGGTATTGGTATTACATCTCAAAAATTCCCCATTAATTTAAGAAAAAGAAGCTTGCATGCTTTACAGGTTATTAAATGAAACTAGAATTAACATGCTAAATATTTCTTTGAATTGTAGACACAGCTCCCCTATTAAACTTTACAAGGCAGCATGTCTTTCAGCATGCATCCAAAGAGTGTTCCTTGTAACGTATAAGAGCAACGTTTAACATAATGCAACTGCTTTAACCTAAATAACACTTACTGCATAAGTACCTCCAACAACGTAACTAAAGAGAAAAGCTGAAAATTGTGTAACAGACACACAGTCTACTTGACTTCAAGGTTACTTCCTGGAGAACTTTTATTTAAAAAACATTGAACCTTGAGTCTTTAAAACAACCCTAATTTCCACTTATAGGAGCAAGCATAAATCACAAGATTGGATAGAAAGAACTGTTAAACTGAATGAAGATTTTTTTTTTCTTTAAAAAAAGTCAACCAAGGGGCCAGCCAGATAGCTCAACAGATTGAAGCACCTGTTTAGGCGTACACAGGCACTGGGGCTTGACCCCCCACGTGTCCTGCTGTCCCCACCTTGGGGGTGCACTGAGACAGCAATTCAGCCTGGGCATGTTGCCACGAGCCTGTAATCACAGCACTTGGGAAGCTGAAAACTGGAAGATCATGACCCTGTACTAAATACATTAAAAATAAGTAAGTTGACCAAGAGCCAGTAATCGTGATCAGTTCCATTCCCAGCCACCACTCATGCTGGACATGCCAGACGTGACTTCCCCTGCCATTCACCCCCACAGCCGCCCGGCTTCCACTGCTGTAGGAGCTGCTGTTCACTGCTCCTTGGCTACCTATGCAATGTTTGATTGAAAACCACTGGAGCTTTCCTGTAAAACTTGGTGGTATCCACTCATGCTGCTCTGGCCACCGTAGCCTCCCCTGTAGCCACCACCCAGCTGCTGCCTGGGCCACCGTTACTAGACTGGTTTGACAAGCCCGTGCCTCCCATCCTTTGGCTACCACAAGCACCACCGCTTGCTCCTGTTGTAGAATTCAAAAAGAGCTCTACATACCTGAGGTGCGTATTTGCTTTGTCTTTTGGCAGAGACGCGACGGCATCTTCATGCACTGCAGACTCCAGTCTGCCTCACCAGTTACTCTCCCGCCAGGACCAGTCTCCGTGTGTACTCTCCCAGGGCTGAGTGGCGAAAAAGTTACAAATGTCATTCTCAGTGAGGCAATCCTCGCATGTGTGCTCCATGTCCGGTTGTGCTCTGGAAAGTAGAGCCACCATCCCTTACCTGTGATCAGACCTGTCCGGCGCCGCAACACAAAGGCTTGAACGCCGGACTTAAGCTTGTAGACTTTTATTCAGTACAGCAGCCAGGATCTAACAAGATCCTCCACCCTTTACATTTCTACCTCTTCTCACCCTCCAGCCTGCGCTTCCCTCATATATAGCACTTCGCCCACCAATCACCATCGCTCTCACAGTCAAATCTGATTAGTTACTACATCAGTTGCCAGGCAAAAACAGATTACAGCTAAATTGCTTTTTGCCTCAGGACAACCTGGAAGCAGGAAGCCGGCGCCATCATTTGGGAGCGGCTAATGCTGAGGCCCTCAACACAGACCTTCCTGAGAAACAGTAATTAAGGTCTCTTCCACATCTATCTGACCCAAATCCAAAGCCATCATTACAGCCTTTATAATCATCCTAGCCTCCATAGCCTCCACCATGAGCACCACGCCTCATCCTCTCAAAGCCAGAGCCTCTGCCAATGCTTTTGTTCCCTCTGCCAGCCCCAGGTCTGTCATAGGGACCTGGCCACTGCAGGACCAGAAGCTTTCACGGTGGGCCATCGTGAGTTCTAACTTCAGCCTGACTGCTCTTAAAGATCTCAACATACCTGTGCCCTATTCATTCCTTGTGTTTTTCTTAGAGCCCTCTCAGCTATTTCCTGTGAAGCAAATAGCATGAAGTCCTCCCCTGCACTCCTCCCCTGGAAGTCCACAGGCAATATTAACCTGTTTGGCACAACTTCCAACCCTGAGAAAAACTGAACAATTTCTTCCTTGCTACATCCAAAGGGGAGTCCTGAGGCTGGGGAGATAGCTCCGAGGCACAAGTGCCTGCCTGGCAAGTGCAAGGTCATGAGTTTGAACCCCAGTTCTGCAAAACAAAACAAAACAAAAAAAAACAAACAAACAAAGGGGAGTCCTCTAAGCCATACAAAGCCATCGTTGGCTGTGTCAGGACTATTTGGACCAGTATGCTTCAACACCCAATCCATTTCAACGTTGTTTGACTTGAATACTTCAACATATCTGTGTCCCATAATTTCTTGTCTTTTTTTAGGGCCAATTTGACGTAGTCTTCTGATTCAAGTTCCACAAACGCCTCACCACTCGGTCTGAATTTCGGAGTCAGAGAAGAACCTCTACACCTCATCAGCTGAGCAGGACCAGGGCAGCCCTCACACCTTCACCACAAACCCTTCTCTGCCTTCGGTACCCAGCATCATGGTCTCCTGGAGGGTCCCAGCATCTGAGTAGACTACATGGACAAGCATGGTGAGGCTGAGAAGAAATGACCCTTAAAAATATTGTTTCAAAAAACCTTTTATTTATTTACTTGGTGCCTGATCTTGCTATGCAGCTTGGACTCATAGTGATACTCCTATCTCAGCCTTCCCAGTGCTGGGATTACAGGTATGTGCCACCACACCTGGGTTTTGGGGCTAGCACAGCACGTGCGTGGTACCAGAGGTCAAACCCAGGTCTTTGCATTTGCCAGGCAGGAGCTTAGACCACCAAGCTATCTCCCAGCCCTAATTTAGCTTTCTACAAATAAGTATTTTCTTTTCTCTGCATCCTTACTGCATTGATTATGTTTTGTTTTCGTTGTTGTCATTTTGATACTGGCCATTCCACCTAGGATGATATAGTGTCTCTTAGGAGTTTTTGGTTTTGATGTTTTCTTTTCTTTATTTTTTATTACTTTTAATAAGAAATAATATTGAGACAGATTCAAGACACGTTAGTAGGACTGCCATAATAATTGATACAACGTATATTGTCTTCATAGTAGTTGTTCAGAGTACAAGATGCAGACATGGTAGCTCTTCTAAACAGTATTGGTATAAATATTTCTTTTCATTGAACTAAGACAGAATAGTTGTATACATACAGCAATATTTCATAATAGTGCGTTATCAGCAGAACTGGCAATGTCAGAAGCTGTTGATTTGAGCCTTTCACAGCTCAGCATACTAATCTGGCTTTACTTTTTATGCCTCATGGTCAAACTTTTCTGCTGGGTGGTTAAGTCCAAGTTGAAGCAAGACCTATATAACAAAACATGTAACTTTTGTATCTCCCAAGGTCAGTCAGATCTCCTCAGGAATTACCCTGAAACCATGTACAGCGCTTTGTGGGTCTTTTGTCATTGTCAGCCATCTGGTTGAGTCACGCCCTTTGCTTAACCAGTTTGCTCTCTATGAAAGCCTGAGAGAATATTTTCTCTCTTGATGACTCTCCTTAGGCACGCTATACATCATCGATCCCTTCCCTCTGTGACCTCATAATCTCCTTGAAAGAGACAACAGAAACTTGCTTGCTGTGCAGAAACTTTTTGGCTTGATATATCATCCCCTTTGCCACTTTCTGCTTTTGTGGTCTGTGCTTTTGAGGTGGTAACCAAAAAGATCACTGCCTTGAAGAGTTTCAGGTTTGCTTCCTCTCAGTTGCTTCAGAATTTCAGGTCTTATGTTTGGTCTTCGATTCATTTTGAGTTGAGCTTTGTACCACAGAAGAGCGAGGGGTCAAGGGCCAATCTTCAGCATGTGAAATCTCATTTCCCACTTGGGCTGGAGACAAGGATGGTCAGCTTCAGCTACATAGAAAGAAAGGCTCAGCTGAGGGGAGTGCTTCAGGGCTCTTTGCATTACTAGGCCTTGGCTTAATGGAAGGAAAAAGAGAGATGAAGTAGGCAATAGAAAGACACTAGATTCTTCTTTCAGAGCGGTGTATCATTTTCACATTACAAAAGTAAAACTAAACCCAGTAGGGCACTTGGTGATAGCATTCCTTTCAGAGTAAAATCAAGCCCTTTTCCTTGTCCTATAAATCCCAGCGGGGCCTGGGTGCCTGGGTCTTGCAAGGCTTCGTGCCCGCTTCTCCTTCTCACTCCACTGCTGCCACACAGATACCTTGCTATTTCTGTGGTGCAGATGGTCCATGATAAAACCATCCTACATTGAACATGCCTAAGTGAGAAATTCATTCAACCACCTAACCCACACAAATCCCAGCTTGGCAGCCTAGCACACTATGAAATATCACTTGTTTCTTCTTTGGATCATGGGTCTGCCTGGGTTTTCAGGTTCGCTGATGCACCCTAGCATTGCTAGAAGAAATTGGGTAAGAAGAGGAATCAGGATTCCTGGAGATGTGGGTTACTTCTAGATCTAGAAAGGAAATTGTACAAAATGAGAACTGCAGCCTCCTGTACTATTCAATAGGGCAATTTACACAGACAGTGGACCAATAAAAGGACACAGAAGTCAGCTTGAGGGACACAAAGTTGTGATGGCACGATGGGGAAGAAGAATAAAGAGTGGGGCTGGGGAGATAGCTCCGTGGAACAAGTGCCTGCCTGGCAAGTGCAAGGTCGTGAGTTCAAACCCCAGTCCCGCAGAAAAACAACAACAACAACAACAACAACAAAAAGGATAAAAAGTATACATAAGGCCCACTGAGTATGCAAAATCCACACATCCATAGGATTCTTTAGAAGAAAGAAAGGAAAGGAAAAATTTTCTGAATATTAGAAATGATTAAAAATTTATCCTGTGCTTTTCAATAGAAATTCTATTTCAAGGCAAATTTAGTTGATCAGAGAAATACTCCTTCATTTGTGATAGAAATGATAAAAAAATAAATCATTTTTCAATCTAATGTAAAAAAATTCATGCTTACAGGGATCATACACAGATGGAAAGTTATCAGGTAAAATGTGGGCTGGGACCTAGATATCTATGTGATAGCAATGTTAGTCGCATATTATTTGCTCTTTAAAATTAAGGAAGTATAAACTTACATTGAAGGAGCGAAGCTGCTGCATTCCTAAGCTCTGACCAAACATAGCAACACTTTCTTCACAGTGGTCAGATCTTCATTGTTGTCAGGTACAACACAATAGAAGGAATGCAGCACCGCCTGCAAAGCATTCTTGCCAAAAATGCTTGGTCTGAATCTGATCAAATACTCAGCCAGCATCAAGGAATTGTCCAGATTGTGGAAATTTGTGGAAATGAAAAAAATATGACAAAATTGGTAACAGTACTTAAGTCTTTATTAGTAACCTGTGGTTATTCTCTTGCCTTTAATGTTTTTCATAATAAGAACAATCCTTGAGCAATATGTTCTCTAAATTTTTGTTCAATAATTTCTTTTTTGGTTCTTGTTCTTAGACTGCAGCACTGCTAGGTAAAAATATTTCAGGAAGGCAAAGCATTTTTCCTTAGCCTCCAGAAGATATTATTCCATTGCCATCCTTTTCAATTATTCCTATTCAGATATCAGCTGTCTACCAGTCTACTGAATAATACCCTGACTGATTTTTGCTTTTCTATTAGGCTATTTTAAATTCTACTTTTGCTTTACAATGATTAGTTTTCCTCCCCTGGGTGCTTCTACCATGTTGTTTCTGTATTTAAGTCTACCTAACATAGATTAGAATTTGTAAAACTACAACCCAAAGTAAATTCCTTTTAGTTATAGATGCCAGACATTCTGTTCCAGTAAAGAGAGAGACATTAAAACAGTTTTGGTTCTAGGAGTGGGGCTATTACCATGACTATGTGTTTTAGAACCCTTTGGAAGTGGTTGACAGAAGAGGATTGGAAAAGATTGGTGATATCAGCTGGCAAAACCTAGAGTGCTGCATGTGGAGCTTAATGGGAGAGTCTGGTCAAGGTCAGAAGACCAAAATGCTAGTAAAATTATGCACAGGGTTCGGTTCCTGGCCCCACCTGCCATGCTGGCCCTGCTCTAGAGCCCGCTGAGCTGGCGATGGAGTCTGGGCATGGTGGTGCATGTCTGTAATCCCAGCACTTGGGAGGTACAAACAGGAGGATCACTATAAGTCATAGTGAGACCCTAAAAAAAAAAAAGAAAAAGATCAGGCTTAGGAGATTTCAGTTGAGAACATGAACTCCATCGGCAAATAGATTTTGAACCACGTGTTATGCTCTGAACAAAAATTTGTCTGTTTTACTCATGATCTGAGGCCTTGTTGGAGACCACAATTAAAGATATCAGAGTAACGGAGAGAGGAAATTTCAAGGCTGCCCAAAGGTGAGGCTGTGGCATGGATACTGCCAACAGCTTTTGGTTCTACCTATCATGAGAATCAGTGCCCAAATGAGGAAGATAATTTGAAAAATTTTGCTGATGGACATAGGCATATACCTGTAAAACTGGGACCTATAAAATTGGTACCTGTAAAGATGGCCTTCATTAAAATGAAGCCAAGCTTTTCTCTTTCACCAGGATAAAAAGAAAGATGCTTGAGGTTATAACAGAGAAAAGAAAGTGCCATTCTCTTCATATTCAAGGTTCCAAAAGTGAAAGAGATTCCTGTAAGAAGAAAGAGTGAGGGAACTGAGTTCATTCAGGGTCGTCTATCAGAGAAATTTCCAGAGCTCAGCCATGTAGATGTTGAGAGGCATTAGTAGCCATGCTCTAAGGAGGCTATGGCTACTGCTTGAGCATCCACATGGCACGGAGCTTACAGGGATACAGAATGAAGGAGCTGTGGGCTCAGGAATGCTTCCACCAAGATTTCAGGAAAGGACCTCAGAGGACCTAAATGTGTTCCTGATTGACTAGCATATGAAGCTGTACGTATAAAGACAAAAGGCAGGAAGCTGAAAAAGCCAGAAATTTGAAATGTCCACTGAGAAAAGTAGCGGGCAACAAGCAAAGCTATCCTAAGAGAGAAAACATGGGGCTTACATCTGGCAATGATATAGGGTAGGACCACCCAAGCCAGCTGAAGTTCACATCTTTCCCTGGTAACTGAATATGAGGCTAAGTTTTGTCCTACTGATCTTTAGTCTTGCTTTGGTCTAAGTTCTCTGTTCTCCTATTTCTCTCTTTTGCAGTGGAGATATTTAAACTGTGCACTATATGTCTGCAGTGTTCAACTTTCTTTTCAATTTTCACAGGTGCTCCAAACTACTAATTTGCCTTTAGTCTCAGGCGGGACTTTGTACTTAGACTTTTCAACATGAGAGAGATGAGCATAGGGGCCCGGCAGGATGGCTCAGTGGTCTAAAGCGCCTGATTGGGAGCTTGGGTGGCTTCAGGGACCACGATTCGATCCCCAGCACCACATGCTGCGCCAGCCCTGCCCTCGGGGCAGGCTGAGCCGGCCCTAAAAAATGAGTGAATAAACAAACGAAGGTTCTGAAACGAGAGAGATGAGCATAAATCTCTTGGATGTAAGGATGTAATGCTATGGTTTATATTTAGCAAAGGGTGTAATGCTGCTGATGTCTCACGCATTAATAGGTGGGGCTTTTTGAAGGTGACTATAAGGGGGGTTTACACTTGATTTGCCCACAGGGGGCGGGGTCTGGGGGGGAAAAGTAGTGTACTGGGATGGCAACTTGGAGGGATGCATCTCCCTTCCTAATTTCTTGCTTTGATCTCTACTTCCCAGCTGCCATAACATGAGCAATTTTCTTTCGCCAGGCCCTTCCATCATAGTGGTTCATATTTAAATCTGCTGAATATGGACTTCTGAAATTTGGAGGTAAGACAAACCTCTCTTCCTTAATGTTTAGAGTATTGGGCATTGTCTCCCAGTTGCAAGAAAGCAACTCAGACACTTGTGTGAGATTTATTTTGAGATTATTCTTTTTTAAGATCTGGAATTAATTCATCTTTGGATCGCTGATTCGCTTAGTTGCCCTCTTAGCCCTGCCTTCCCTGCGTGTAGGCAGATCTGTTTTCCACTTTGTAGGGGATGTTTTATTCTCTTTGGGTTAACCCATCTCATAAAGCTGAGAAGCTTTATTCTGAAAACCCCACTTGTTCCTTCTCCAAGTTCCCAACACATGTGACATCGGAGATGGAGGAGCAGATACAGTCACAGGGCCATTGGGCCATTTGGGTGACGCTGTGGCTTCCAGGTGCCTTGCACCTTCCTGTGAGGTGGCTTCACATAGCCACAGGCCTGGGAGCGGCTTGTGGGTTGAGACATCTCAGGCTTCCAATTTCTGTACCAGGCCTGATTCCAGTCTTTAGGTGCAATATTTGGTCCATGTTATTCTTCCTGGCTAAAGCTCCTGAAGGCCTTTCTCTAACTGGAGATACAGAGCCTTGCAGGGCGGGCTGAAGCCCCACTTAGTGGCTCTGGGTTCCTTCCACTGCTGGCGCGGGAAAACGCCTTCCTGATTTTGAGAACTGCTGAGTCATTTTAAATTTCTTGACTTTGCTTGATCTATTTCTTATCGGGGTGTGTTTGGAGCCAACAGAACCATTGATGGCTTCAGCTTATAGCGTCTTTTGTGACGTCCTCTTACCCACCAACTTACACACATGTAGTTATCTGACCGCTGTGATTCTTACTCAGGTGAGGCCTACAATTCTGCAGTTTCCACCCACTGGCTTTACTTGTGGAGAGCCACGTAAGCACTCTGGAATTCAACACAGAGACGCCGTCATGAAATTTAGCAAAATTTTTGACAGTCAAATCACAGAATTATTCCAGGTGTGTCCTGAAGAGATCACCATGACCACTTGTTTCAAGCTCCTCACCTCATCCGTGGGCATCAGAGAAGGGGGTCACGTTCTGAGATCACACAGTTAGTGACAGAACCAGAAGCAGACCTGAAATCTGTTGCACAGCACAGCGCTCCATAGCCAGAGTGGGGCACTGTCCACAGTGGGGAGACTGGCTGGGACGGGCCTCCAGCACTGTGGACTGAAACCACGGCTGCATGCCCACGTTAGTAGCCACTGCAGACTGTGCCAGAAGGCTCAGGCCTTGCGCACGCTGAGCTTTGCTTCCTTGCTCTTGCACACACAAAGGAATGGTTGCCCTCCAAAGAACATTAGACGTTTGGTTAGAAAGCAACTCGCAAAGTAATAGTTGAATACTTTGAAATTAAGGAACAATATATTAAGATATTTAATTAGTCTTTCAATTGGATGAATAGTTTGGGATGTGTCAGAAGAAAGCTGGTGGGGCCCGGCAGGATGGCTCAGTGGTCTAAAGCGCCTGCTTAGGAAAGCTTAGGTGGCTCCAGGGACTGCGGTTTGATCCCCGGCACCACGTGATACACCAGCCCTGCCCTCAGGGCAGGCCGAGCCGGCCATAAAAATAAATAAATAAATAAACAAACAAAGAAAAAGTTCCGAAACAAGAAAAAAAATTTAAATAAAATTTTAAAAAAAGAAGAAGAAAGCTGGTAATATCAATTTATCCTCTCAATTAATTATTAGATGTTTATTTGACTAAGCAAATTATTCTAAGAGGTGTTATTATTGAACATAGAAGTTAATATTTATGTCTTATGTTTGGGTGGCATTTAAAAAGTCTTAGATGAATTTTAATGAAAGGTCGAGTACCCTTTATCTGAAGTGCTCAGATCTAGATTTTTTTCTGATTTGATTTTTTAATTTGAAATATTTGCATGCACTTGATGAGAGGTCTTGCAGACAGCACCCAAATCTAAACATGAAGCTGATGTATGTTTTATTCACGTCATACACATGGCTCAAGGGGACTCTCCTGCTATATTTTTAGGGCACCTGTGTTAGGCTGACTCATTGTCTGTGGCCAGTTGTGAGGTTTCCCAGTGGTGGGGTACATTACCTCCACCCCTGAATTTCAGGTTTGGAGCATTTTTGATATTCATACTCAGAATGTTCAACCTGTACATATAGTTTATTCCTGTAATACAAAATCCTCTATGACACATAATGTTTTTTGCATTACCCTATTTTAGAAGATGAGAAAATTAAGGCATGGAAAAATATCTGACTCACCCAATGTTGTTTATCATCCTGGTGACAGAGGCAGCGCCGTTTATTTATTTATTTATTTTTGAGGCCGGGTCTCACTATGCAGTTCAGGCTGGCCTTGAGCTCACTTTTGTACCCCAGGCTGGTCTCGAACTCACACTGATCCTCCTGCCTCAGCCTCCCGAGTGCTGGGATTAGAGGCGTGCGCCACCACGCCCGGCTGGCAGCGCCGTTTATTAACTCCATGGTTCAAGTTTTGCAAGATCAGACCTTGTCCTGCCTGTGCTGATCTCGTGCCTTTCATGCTGACGCGAAGAATGTGCACAGCGCAGTCGCCCAGCTCGATACCCTGCTTGGCGATTGTGACGTTTTAGCCAAATGGCTCGACCTCTGTATTTGTCATCTTGGCGCGCTTATTTGCTCCTCTAAGTATGCCCTGAATACCTGCTTGGGATGAGCAATACATTTCTGCATCCCTCAACTCTGGCTGCCTGTCACATTCTTTCCTCTAGCAAATAAAATAAATTTGTTCTCAAATGCGGTATGTTGAGCACCACATTTGAAGCAAAAGAGACCACGCTGGAAATATCTCTGTTGCCCCTAGTTTTATTTTGAATAAGTGAAAATAAAGGAAAGTTGAAAAGAAACTGTAGAAAGAATCCCCACACAGCCTCTAGTGTTTCGTGACATTTGCCTTCTTTGTATAAACAGGGCTTTTCTTGTTGACGTCATTGCTGCTTGTGTTGAACTCCCTGTCCCAGGACGGCAGACTCCAGGACACTCCACACCTAACCTCTTTAGCACGCCTCTCCCAAGATGCTCCTGCGCCAGCCATCGTCACTGCTCTGCACACAAACCCTAGATGGTGTCAACCCTATAAAGGAGGCCTTGATTGCACGGAGGCCGGAGCACCAAGCAGATCATTGCTTCTCTCCCCCCCTCCCCCCCAAGTACACACAGACACACACGCGGTTGTGCACGCGGTGTTGGTTCTGCTTCCTCTGTGTGCATCTCTTTGTTTTGAATCTGGAGATGGAAACCTATCTCAGAGTTTTCTTGTCAACAGTCAAGGCAAGAAGTAGCAGAAGAAAGAGCCTGTCTAGAACCACCACCACTGATGGAGGAAACTGCTCAGGATTCTACATTGACACGGCCATGTGAAGTCACACGTGTAGTGTGGTCTGATCTGGGGCTATTGACAACTTGTGGTCCCTTGTGGCATCCAAGTGATGTCAGGCTGTTGTTCATGTGACCCCTGGCTTTGCTGGGATTAGGACACACAAGGGTGTGCCCTGGCTTCCCTGGGCTTCCTACCTTAGCTCGCTCTACCGGGTGGCGTGGTGTGAATGCACAGGTTGGCTCACAGGTTCCAGGAGCACGTGGACCAGTGGCCAGTGAGTCCTCTTGCCTTTTTCCCTCAGAAGCTCTTAAGGCGGACCCAGAATGAGAAGGCTGTGAGTTAGCCTTTGATATCTCAATGTGCCTGAAGAATCTGCTCTACGGGGAATTTATATTTTATAACCCCTGATTTTTTATGCACTGCTTTCTGACCATGAATTTGTAAATACGCTCTGGTACCATCAAAGAGTTGGCTATGTTCCTCTGAGCATTGGGGGCTGTGTTTGGATATTTTATTCATGAAACTCATACCCCATGATTGCTATTTTAACGTGACAAATAAGGTAAGAAGCTAGAGGCATTAATACAACTACAAAAATGAGAGGAAAAGGAATCTCTGAAAAACTTGGAAGTATTTTACAAGACCAAAAAGCCCTAAGTCATTCTGAAAACATTGCAGGACAGAGTGAAATGTCATTCGACACACTGGGTGCCAGGACCTTGTTCTCCCCCCACCTCAGCAGATTTATTTTGAATTCATTAATTATTAATTGACAGTGGTGAACACCAGTAACTATGAGGGAGTGTGTGACATTTTCTACAAGTACATATATTGGCTAATGATCAAGTGCATATATATTGACATGGGCTACTTTAGCTAGCCACGGTCTCTCTAACACGTTGGAGTTTTGTGCTGAGAACCTGCACAGTGCCGTCTTCTGCTACATTGACTTAGACGATGCAGTATTGTTAACCGACTTTTGTGCAATGGTCCCCCGGCCTCCCAGAATGTCTTCCTGTCCTGCTGCCAGTTGTGCCCACTCACCAACCAGCAGCTGGCGGCAGCGGATGTCGCTGAGGGATCCCCCAGAGTCCCGCAGCCCCAAACTGCAGGGAAGTCTGGGTGGACAGCACTGAGGTTCAAGCCTAATCATGCTTTGCAGAAGGGCCCCAAGGCAGGGCTTACAGCAATCCCTACTTCCGCCCACCACCTTCATAAGGAGAACAACATTCTCCTGATCTTGCTTATCGTTAAAACTTTCATGGGGCTGGGGAGATAGCTCCGAGGCACAAGTGCCTGCTGGGCAAGTGCAAGGTCGTGAGTTCGAACCCTGGTCCCACAAAAAAAAAAAAAAAAAAAAAACTTTCACATCGTTCACAGTCGCCTTAAGGTAATGGAAGAGATGAGCAGTGTGGCCATGTGGTCCTCAGTGATGGACACACGTCCTGTTCCAGACACGATTTTGTCACAGCACAGGGCAGAGTGCACCAGTATAGACCGGATACTGAAGGTGAGACACCTGACGTAGCTGCTCATGCAGTCGAGAGGGGTCGATGAGATGCCAGGTGTCCCTGGACAGACTCGGTCACCATGGACATCTTAAAAATATAAACAGAAGAAAGATAGTCCCAAATAATTATGCAAAGTATAATCTAGTAAATACAAACCAGTGACATAGTTGTTTGTCATCGTTATCGACTCTTGCACACTTGGGGTAGCTGTGCCGTTATTTTCTGTGTGCTTGGCAGAAGCAGTAAAGTCTATTAGTGTCGGTATCTCCACTGCTGTGAGCAGTGAGCCCTGCTGGATGTCACAGTGGTTCTGAACACCTCTGGGCAACAGGAGCACCCCGGATCCTTTACAGTCCTATGGGACCATCATTGTATGGGTGACCGTCTTTGACTGAATTGGTGTCATGACGCACACAACTATAAAACCAGCATGAAATTCACCCTACCCACTAGCACTGGCTCTAATATGTTTGCATATAAGTCAATATGTCCATGTATTTATTTATACCTGGGTAATACTTAAGATTTGTTACCTACAGCAGTTGGTATTTTGTAACACCTCATAAATACATGGCAGCCACAATAATTTTAATGCCATTTGGCCCAAGGTGATTCAGCTTCATTATGCTGATGAGCAATAATTTAGAAAGACTGCTGAAGACAAAGTAAAATTTTATTTAGCAGCGGCATTCACAGAAAAACAATTACTGTTGCATTTAACTGCTGGGGAATATAGATTTTTATTTGTAGTTGTTAATTCCACACCAAGCAAAACTTGTTCATTTTTCTTCATTCTTAGAAAATAGAAGACTTTCTATGATGCTTATTAATAGCTGTACTTAGCAGGGAAGGTGATAAAAATAGCCTTATTTTTATGTTGGGAAAATCTAGCAGCACAATAATACTACCGAGAGCTCAGGTAGCAATTTTCAATTTTCAAAACATGTTAGCAACAGAAATTACTTGGAACCTTAAATAAAATAATTGTGTGTCTCACAGAGAGCCGAGACTTCTGTTAGTCAAGGGGACAATTGACGCAAGCGGTAAGCTTTCCAGAGCCAGGAAGGATGGTTCCCTTGGAATGAGGGCTCCTCCAGCTCAGATAAATCTTCCCATCGTATTAACAAGTCAGAGAGCATAGCTTCAGGGGAAAGAATACAGTACAAACAGGATGCCTCTTTTCTCCTGGGTGGAAGCTTCAGCATCCACTGAAGAGGCTTCCTCAGAGTGTGGCTCACGGACTACTGAGTCACACTGGTGCAGAAAGAAAACTGATCTTTTGGCCTGAAAGACACTTGGATGAGTTCGTGTTCTCTAAAACTGAAGAATGAATCTTGGGAACAAGATGGAGGTTTAGAATAGAAGATTTATTGGGAAAGAAAGCTTCTGTCCTAGAGGGGCACAGCAGGGGAACCCTAGTGGGTTGCCCAGGAAAAATTGTCTTTTCTTAGGGGTCTTATAGGGCAAAAACATGTGCTAAGGCAGACCTAAAGTGAAACTTGGGAATTTACTTAGGTGATCATGAGGTGGGACAAAGTCACGGTCGACCAATGAGATTACAGGCATCACTGTTCAGGTAAAATTGATTTAATTGGGAAGCAAGTCACGTAGCAAGTGGGCATAAATACGGATTAAGGGTTCTTTTGTTGGGGTTGAGTTTCGGGCTGGTTCAGGCTCTTTTAGGGTGATCAATACTCATTTTGAATACCAATCCCTGATACTTAACTTTAAGTGAGTGGGCGGCTGCATTTCTTTACTCTTTTGTTTTAAGGTCTGGCCCACAGCTGGGGTGCCAGTCTCTTGCAAAGCTGCATAGTCAAATTGTTTTCCATATTGCCCACCAGGGCCTGGCCCTGTCTGACTGCCTATAATATTTCTATCTAATTTGGCTGTCTACAACATCACCCAAGCCCATGGCGCAGTCCTGCTGTACAGTGCTTACCTAGACTGCTGGAGACCCTGGGTTCAACCCCAGTGCTGCATGGTTTATAGAGTCTGCCCCTGAAAAATGTATGCCCATTTCATTTCAGGAAAAGGAAAATTTGTATAACTACCTTAATACCAAATTTACTAAGACACTGCAAGGTTGATACAAGCTATCATTGGTCTCTACAGTGACAAGAAATGCCCAAAGTGGTGGCCTGTGGCACCCAGACATTTGTTAGTACAGCACACTGCTGCTTGGGTAACTTTGGCTGATGAGATTGCATCATCAATCTCTTCTCCAAGAACCACCAGGGTAGTGGGTTTCTGTCATATATGACGTCCTCTGAAGTCTCCCATACAAGGCATCACCATCTGTTGAGAAATAAAACTTATGCCATTCTTCTTTTCCTGATGTGTGATGGCACTTCCTTCTGCAAACTGTGTGTGTGTGTTACTGTTGCGGACTGACAGCTGGTGGTCAACTGGAGCACCCAGCTGAACTGAGTCAGCGCGGGGCTGGGTGTGGGGGCCCACCTGAGGGCTGCTGCCCAAAGCATAAACAGAGAACCAGAGGGGAGAAGGGGGGCGGGTGTTGGTTCTCCTGGATGAGCTGGATTTCCTGATGGGAGCTCGGTTGTTCTCATCACTGGAAGAGCTTGGGACCTCACTGCTACTGATGATGGCTGTGGAACTTTTGGAGGGAGCTCTGGTCCTTACCTGAAATGTCACTCCAGCTCCAGATCCAATCCCTCAGCCTGCTGGCACAGATCCTTCATCCCTGGCACCGAATTTCTAGCTTCCATCACTGACCTTTGGGTCTTCCCAGTGCAAATCAGTGAAACAGGCCTGCATGAGATATTGTCGTGGGCACAAGCCTGTGGATGGACTCAGGGGAGGCCTTGCCATGAGCTCTAGGTCTTCAGCTGGACTCATCAGGTCACTGTGGTGGGATCCAGGCCCTTGGTTGGCTTCTTTGGTGCTTAGAGTGTGGACGGATTGCCTGCACTCTCTTGGACTGCACTATTTGGGCAACTACTATAAAACAATGCTACAAATCATGTGTCCTGTTGTTATGGTTTATGTCTAGTTGTCCCCCCAAAGCCTCATGGAGTCACAGGGCGGGGACTTCTAGAGTTTGAGACTTGATCCATGATCCCTGGGATTATGTGTTTTAGTACTGATGGGATTATGGGTGGAAGTACTTCTGGGATTATGGGTGTAGCCTAGGGTGGGAGCTAAGGCGGAGAGCCTGAATGTAATATAAAGAGAGACAGAGAGACAGACTGGAGCTCTAGCTGTTGCTGTTGCTCTGCTGCCGTGTTGGTTGGCTACCTCTGCCACCATTTTGTTGCTGTTCCACCGCCATGAACTGGATGCTCTCCGCCCTGCTCCACTCAGCCTTGGGCCAGCCGAATATGGACTGAAACCTCCAGGAACTGTGAGCTAAATAAACCTTTCCTTCCTTCATTTTGAGTGTTGGGTATTTGTCCCAGCAACGAGCAAAAAGTAACTAAGACACCTGTATTAAAATGTTTCCCTTGAAAAATCCCAAGGACAACAATCACTACTATGAAATTTAAAATGTGATAAATCAGAATCTCCTAGACAGTTTAAGAATGTAGGTTCTTGAGCCCTAGAATCACTCAGTCTCCAGGAAGGCCAGGGAGTATTGACTTTAAGAACCATGAATGAACGC
>PVJA010031999.1:0-24473 GCA_004027025.1 Myocastor coypus
AAAAAAAAAAAAAAAAAAAAAAAAAAAAAAAAGAAAAGAAAAGTGGGGCTTTCGGATTTGCTCAGTGGTTGAAGCGCCTGTATGGGTAAGACCAGGCAGGCACAGGGCCAACAGTTCAGTCCCCATCCCCACCCTTAAGGCAGCCTGAGCCAGCTTAAAAAATAAAATGAAATGAAATAAAAAAGATTAAAAAAATGTAAAGTGTAGTGGCATACCTTGACACTCTAGGAGGCTGAGGTAGGAGGACTGCAAATTTGAGCCCAGTCTGGGTGACTTATTGACTTAGCAAAACCCTATCATAAGGTACAAAATTAAAAAAAAAAAAAAAAAAGTCTGGGGATATAGTTTGTTGCAAAGCTGCTGAGTTCAACTGAGTTCAACCTGCACTACCAACCGAGACACACACACACACACACACACACACACACACACACACACACACACAGAGGTGAAAGAGACAGAAATAGGGCCACAGGGTTAAGAAAAAAACTTTCCCTTTTCTCTTATAATATGAAATTGTTCTTATATAATTCATACAGTAGACTTTATTAACATAATTTTAAATTGCAAGGGTTTTCAAATTAGCTAATTGTAATTCCCACCAAGTGTGGTGGGGAGATAGGCGGTGGGTGGGGTAAGTGCCCACAAGGGACAATGAGATGCCAGCCTGCCCAGGCTTTCTGAGTGGGTCCTGGAGAGGCGGTGAGAACAACGCATGCAAAGAGACAGGGAGACCACAGGCAGGAGGACACACAGAAAAGACACACGGGCACACGAGCGGATGCAGAAAGCGACCTGCTTGAGAGGCCCAGGTACACCAGAGCCCCGGGGAGGACCGGTCAGGCCCCCAGCCCCACCCAAGAGGCCACACACAGCCTCCCCTGACCTTCTCTACCTTTGCCATCTTCAGCAGGAAGGCATCGACAAGGTCGCGCGCAGGTCCTGAGGTGTCCAGGTTGCCCTGGTGTTGCTGCACCTGCCGGGTGGTGAAGGCAGCCAGGGTGCCCAAGTGACGGAGGAGCTGTGTGTGGGGGCCGGGCAGTGGCCGCAGGAGCCAGGAGAACATCTCGTAGGTCTGCAGGGGGAAGCACTGCTGGTTTTCAAGGGGCTTGGCAGGAACTTTTGAGGAGACTGGTGTGCGTGGGGGGAGGTCCCATCCATCTACCTGGCCCCATGGGGAGCTGATCCCCAGCAAGGTACCACCAGCTGCCCGGATCACAGCCTGGAACTCCTCATCCTCATAGGAGAAGCGCAGGCCAAAGAGCAGCGAGCAGACGACGTTGGAAGTGGCCTGGGCCAGCAGCAGGGAGGGATCAAATGGACGTCCTGCAGGGCGGGGAGCAGGGAGAAGGCTGTGGGGGTGCAGAGGGAAGCCGGTGTGCAGCAGATGCAGGGACAGAGTGGACACCGGACCCAACTGGAGAGACCCCCAGACAGACAGATGGACGGACAGTGCTCAACAGGGAGAGACACATGGACAGACCAAGTGTGACACAGGCGGACAGGGGCCGAGAGAAAGACAGGGAAAGTCAGAGGCGCGCAGGCAGGAGGGGACACACAAGGTCAAACGGGAAAAAAGGAGGGAAGGAAAACGGTAGAAAGAAACAGGCATGGGGCTGGGCGTCTAGCTCGGGTGGTGTAGTGCCTGCCTGGCAAGTGTAAGGTCCTGAGTTCAATTCCTGGTACCATCCCAGCCCACCCTAAGAAAAAAAAAGAAAAAAAGAAAAACTACACAAGTGTAGTCCCAGTACTCTGGGAGGTAGAGACAGGAGAATCACAAGTTTAAGTCCAATGTGAGCGAATTAGTGACTCAGAGAGACCCTGCCTTGAAATAAAATATATACAAAGTCTGGAAATGTGTCTCAGGGCAAAGGCCCTGATTCAGTCTCTACTATCACACAACAGGCTGAGACAGATGGGTGCTGGAGGGTGGCAGGACCAAGACAGAGACAGAGACAGAATGCAAGGAACAGAGCCCCCAGCCCAGGCCTGGACCCGCAGCTTCCCCTCTGGCACTCCTCTGGGCTGGGCTGGAGCCCTCCCCCGGGGCCTTGCCCTGCTGACCTTCTGTCCCGTGGAAGGCCTCCACCAGACGCCGGACTTCTGCCTGGATCACCTCCTCGCCTTCTCGCTTCCCCATGCCCAGGTCCCGCAGAGCCAGTGTGGTGAACTTCCTCAGCTGCTTCCACCGCTCCCCATTGGCAAAGAAAACCCCTGTGTAGAAAGCTAGACTCAAGAAGGGCCTGGTCCCTCCCTC
The DNA here is from genome assembly GCA_004027025.1 of Myocastor coypus. NCBI lineage: Eukaryota > Metazoa > Chordata > Mammalia > Rodentia > Myocastoridae > Myocastor > Myocastor coypus. The sequence continues at coordinate 2,258 of PVJA010031999.1, forward strand.
CTCATGAGTCCATACTTACCTGGCCCAGGGAAGCGGACTCCCTAGGTGCTCAATAAATACATAATTGAACTGGTTCCTCTGTCCTTTACTTTGAATGAGAGGGGACATTTTCCTGAGCATGTGAGACTTCATGGCTCCTGCACTGTGATTATCCAGCATGGGTGAACAGTCCTTTCTCTACCACCTCCTGTTTAATCCCTCTTAGCTTTTCCTCCCGTCCACCTGCCTCAGCATGTATGGAGCACTACTGCCTTGCAGTCGGAAATTAAGAACACAGGGAAGAGGATGAAACTGCACTGTTTTCCTCCTTTACTCAAGAGACCTGTTCTGGACAGACCCTCTTCTCTGAGCTCTGAGTGCTCCCACCCGTTGAATGACAGCCTGTAGTGGACCCTGGACCCTGTTGATGTCTCTCCCCTGGCCCCTTTGGCCCAAACTGGCCTCAATGCCTGGCCTCTTCTCGTCTCAGCTCACCACCCATCTCCTGGTCCCTGGCTCTGCCCTGGCCTCCCCATGTCCTGGCACCTGCACAGATCCAGCTAGTCTCCTTCCTGGGGTCGCAGCATTCAGCTTTGCCCCCTGTACAGCACCTAGATGATTTTCTCACCTCTGCCCATCTCCTTATCCTGCTTAAAATCCACAGCTCCAGCTATAGCCCACATAGTGCCTGCCTGGCAAGTGCAAGGTCTCAAGAAGAAAGAAAGAAAGAAAGAAAGAAAGAAAGAAAGGAAGAAAGACAGGAAGAGAGAAAGCAAGCAAGTCAAACACCAAAGCAGGGGCCTACTGACTTCTTGGCTCTCTTACTCAGGTGCTATCTGCAGCAGCCTCCTCTCACTTCCTCACAGGTGTCCTCTCCCTTCCCTCAGGCCTGTGTCCCTGCTGTCCTTGTGCCTGCATTACTCATGATCCTCCTAACTCCACACATCCTTTAGGTCTCAGCTCAGGTGTCCCCTCTTCTAAGAAACCCCCCCCCCCAGCTCTATCACCAGTATAGGTGCCCTATGTCTGGCTGTCATTGTAGAATCCTATTCCCTCCCTCTGCTGTCTTACGACAAGGCACCTGTCCTACCGTGAGAAGACACTGCATCTGACAGGTCACCTGTGTCATGGGACCAGGTACAATGAGGTTGTAAGTTGAGTGGATGGCTGTGGCTTTTCCCACCCCCTCACTTTTGTTCAGACTGCTCTTTCTGCTAGGAATACCCTTCCCAGTAAGGTCAAGTCTCCACTAAGACACAGTCTCTTCCAGGGAGACTTCTTAGATGTTCTGCATCAAACATTCTGGGTCAGGAACATCTCCATAGTTCCAGGGACTCCCCCACACCAGCCTGTGACTTCCTGTTCTGGTGGATGGCTCTGCACTGTCACTGTCTGGTGGAAGTCTAGCTTCTCACTAGCCTGGGTGCTCTGGAAGAGCAAGACAGGGGCTGCTCCTGTCACTGCTGTGTTGCTGGCAGAGGAAGCCCTGGGCTGCTGCTTTCTGTCACCAGAGAAAGCTGTCTACATTCTTTCTTTCTTTCTTTATTTTAATTTTTTTTTTTCTTGTTTCAGAACTTTTGCTTGTTTGCATTTTTACAGCCGGCTCAGCCCGCCCCGAAGGCAGGGCTGGCGCAGTATGTGGTGCCAGGGATCGAACCGCGGTCCCTGCAGCCGCCCAAGCTTTCCTAAGCAGGTGCTTTAGACCTCTGAGCCATCCTGCCGGCCCGGCTATCTACATTCTTGAGGCGCTTGCTTATTGTTCCCCTAAGCCTTGCTTGAACCAGATCAGTGATTGTTACCACTGATAAAGCCTGGTAGCTAGCATGTGCACAGGTCCCGCCCTCATTCCATCTTTAGTACAACCCTACATGATAGACTTTAGTCTTAGGCCACATTTTAGACAAGGAATCAGAGTCACTAAGCCATGTGCCCAAGTCACACACCTTCGAGTGCCAGCCTCCTCTCAGTACTTACCATGCCCATTAAAAGTCTGGTCCAGTGTAGCCAAGGTTCCTCGCCCACTGAATTCCTCAGCCTGGTCTCCTAAGGCCTCCTGCACAGCCCTGTGCCCAACCAGGACCACCACGCGCCGCCAGGGGCCCAGGTGCACAGTGAACACCGGCCCATACTTCTGACTCAGCTGTGGGATGGGAGGGAGAAAGCTGTAGCTGGGGTGGGGCTGGGGGCTGCCCGGGCCCCATGAATCATCTGACCTGGCTTTTTCCTCCTCTGACAGAACCCTGTCTCTTCCCCTCAAGCAGAAAGAGACCCCTGGGCTGCTCTCGAACTTCACATCCTCCTTCCTCAGCCTAGCGGAGTGCCGGGATTGCAGACCTGGAGTAGACCCCTTGGGAGATTCAGTTCTTTTTGCACCAGGTTCCCAGGCCCCCTCCCCAAACCCATCTCCCGGTTCCCATTCCGGTTCTTCTGGTCCTTAACCTCTTGCTCCAGGACAACCCAGAACCACCTTTGGTCTTTCACTATTCCTTTCTCCCAGACCCAGCCCTCTCCCCACTCCCTGCTAACACCCTCACATTCTAGAGCAGATACCGCGGAGCGCTGGAGCACCTGTGCCCTCTCTCCCCACGACGCCTACCCCTTCCTATGTGCTTAAAGTTCCTCAAAATCTTTCAAAATAGGGAACCTCTTTCCCACGCAGGTTGGGGAGTAACCCCTTCTTCCAGGAATGCCCAGCTCCCTTCCAGCTGTGCTACACCCACCTTCCCACGGATTTCTCCCGACTCCTTCAACCGGCCCTGCCCCTCCTAGAGCCCGAAAGCCCCCAGCTTTTCAGCCTCCAGCGTGTCCTGCACCCCCACGTCTTTCTTCTTTGTCCCCTCCCGGCGGCAGCCAGCCGAGCCCACTGAACACCAGGGACTTAAGGACTTGAGGGTTCCTGTTTCTCCGCTTTGGTCCCTGCCCACCACTTTCCCTGCACTGAGGGCCCCTCGGGATAGGACTCTTGACCCCTTAGACCCTGCTTCCTGCTTTCGCTCGCTCTCCAGGATGTTGCAGGATCCGCTTCTCCCGAGCCCTGGTCCCTAGCCCGAGATCCTTTCTCCTGAGCGTGTCTCGCCTTCTCAGCCTGGACAGTGTACTCCTAACCCCAGCCCCGGGCGCTGAGGTCCTTCTGCCCCAGAACTCCTTCCCCACCTCCTTCCTAGAGCGACCGAGGGGCCCTGGGCCGTGGCGCTCGGGCTCCTCTCCAGGGCACCCCGGCCGCTCGCCTGGACGCCCCGCAGTCTCTCACCCTCAGCAGCCCCGCGTACAGCTCCCCGGGTCGCAGCTGCAAGAGGTTCCCCAGCAGCGGCAGCACCGTGGGTCCCGGGGGCAGGTGGCCTCTGGCCCGGCTCGCGGGCAGCGCCAGGCTCAGCAGGAGTAACAGCAGCACGAGCAGCAGCGCCCAGGTGCCGGCCGCGTCCATCTCCGCCGGTCGGCGCCTTCTGCTCGGGCTCTCGCTCTGGCGGCGGGCGGGTTAAAGGCGGGCGCGGGGCGGCTCCCTCTCTGGAGAAAGCGGGTGCAGGGGCGGGGCGGCCCGAACCCCTAGCCTACAGGCTGGCTGGCTGCTCCCCGGCACGGATCGATCAGCGGACACACAGGCTCCCCCCGCCCCCCCGCCCCGGGTAAGGTGAGGGAGGTGGGGGTGGGCGGGGACGGCGCCTGGGGCCCAGGTAGGACGTAGGCGCACCGAGCGACCTGCGAGCGAGCGGGAGACTCGGACTGCTTGCAGCCGCCGCGCCTTAGCGGGTCGGGCTGTAACCCCGCGTGGCCCCGCTCGCTTCCACCTCCCTCCTTGCTGTGGTCGGGGCGTGCGTGCGTGCGTGTGTGCATGTGCGGAGTCTGAGCCAGTCTCCTCCCGCATCTTATCCCCGTGAACTAGGAGGAGGAACTTGGCCTTTAAGAACTAGGAGTCTGAGGTCCAGAGGTAAATCGGTCGGCCCTCCCTACGTCAGAGGCGAGGTGGCAGAACTGGGCTTTGGACCCAGGCAGGTCTGGTGAATTCATTCCCTCAGTCACTTAGAGGCAGTCTGCACACCGGTTAGGAACGGGGGTTGGGGGACTGAACTCAGCCAGACTGAGTTCACAGCTTAGCTTTTCTGAGCCCGCGGAACACTTTCGTGCTAGTCCTAGTTTCCAGGATTAGGTAGGTACACACAGCCAGGTGTGGTAGTGCACACCTGTCCCCCGAGAACTCTGGGAAGCGACAGCTGAAAGACCATAAATTCCAGTCCAGTTTAGGCAGTTTAAGAGTTAGAGAGAGCCCGTTTCTAAATAAAACGTCAAAAGGGGCTGGGCATTTAGCTCAGTGCAAAGGGCTTGGGATCAGTCCCCTGAACCCTCCTCCCCCACTCCACCTGTCTGTCACCTGTGCACAAGTTAGAACAGGACCAGCATATGTAAAAATTGCTTAATGTCAGCAATATTTCTACAACTCACTGTTATCGAGGCCTAACAATAAACAAGACTGTTCTGGAGCTAAGGATGCAGCTATGAGCAACGGATAACAGAATCCAGCCCTCCGTGACACAAGTAAATGAACTTAAATTAGATAATTTTCGGAAGTACTGAGGCCTTCTGGGGGACTGAGCCTGCTGTGGAAGAAGGCAGCATGTCAGATGCACACAGACAGGGTTATTACTGGTTTGCATCTCCGCTGTGTCCTTGGGATCTGGCGCAGTGTCTGCCGCTGTACGTAGTTAGTACGTGTCTATTGCCTCTAAGATTGTACCGAGAAGGTAGAGTGAGAGAGGTCTCCAGGGACTGTTGGATTATAGGAGTCCACATTTTATTTCCAGTGCAAAGGGAACCCTTGGGAGATTTCCTAGCAGGGCAATGACTTACTTTGTTTTGCATTTTCAGTTAACATTTAAAAAACATTTTATCTTCTTGGTACATTTTAGATATACATAATGATTACATTCGTCATAGGAAATTTGTACCTGTACATGATGTGTCTTGCTTTTTTCCCCATTCCCCTCCCCTCCTTTCAATCCCATTTCCCATGATTATTTACAAAAACTTGGTTTTCATATTTTCCTTCTTTCTCCACTTCTTTCTTTCTTTTCTTTCTGCGGGACTGGGGATTGAACTCAGGTCCTTGTGTTTGCCAGGCAAGCGCTGATTCTACTGAGCTATTTCCCCAGCCCTTCTTTCTTTCTTTCTTTCTTTTTTCTGTCTTTTTTTTTTTTTTTCCCCCCTGTGGTACTAGGGACTGAACTCAGGACCTTGTGCTTGCCAGGCAAGCACTTATTCTACTGAGCTATCTCCCCAGCCCTCCTTCTGTTCTCTTTCCTCTCCCCCATCCCTTTTTTCCCTTTCCACTGCCCCCTCCCTTGCTCCCTTTCTCATATGAACATTTTCTTCCCATTACCCCGAAATAGTCTTTTATATACTTTTGGTTTCTGATGCTAGAGAAACAATGTATTTATGTATGTGTGTCCAATTTCTTTCACTTAAGAATATTATGTCAAAGTATATACATTTATTGAAGAACATTTCAAACTTATCCCTTTTTATGCCAGAGTAGCACTGTAATATATCTTCTTTCACTGAGAATTTTTGTTACTACGTTCATTAGGGAGATTGGGTTGGGTTGTAGTTCTCTCTTTTGGTTGGGTTGCTCTCTAGTTTCAGTATCAGGATAATGGTGGCTTTAAGGAATGAAATTGGGAGTACTGCTTCTGATTTCACTTCATTAAAGACCTTGAGGAATAGTGACATTAGATCTTGTCTAAAGTTGTAGAATTCAGCAGTGCATCTGTCAGGACCTTGGATTTTCCTTGTTGGTAGGTTTTTAATGTCTTCCATTTCCTTGATTGCTATTCATTTGTTTGGAATTTTTGTATCTTCTTGATTAGCTTTGGTAATTCACATGCATCTAGGAATCTGTCCATTTCTTTTACATTTTCTATTCTATGGGAAGGCAGGTTCTCTATGTATTGATGATCTTCTGTAGGTTCTGGTGTGATTTCATCCTTTTCATTCCTTTTTTAAAAAAAATTTATTTAATTTATTTACTTTTTTCTTGTTTCAGAATCTTTGTTTATTCACTCATTTTTTATGGCCGGCTCAGCCCGCCCCGAGGGCAGGGCTGGCGCAGCATGTGGTGCTGGAGATCGAACCATGGTCCCTGAAGCCGCCCAAGCTTTCCCAAGCAGGCGCTTTAGACCACTGAGCCATCCTGCCAGGCCCATCCTTTTCATTCCTAATTACATGGATTTGATTCAATTTTGGGTACCACGTGCTCTACCAGCCCTGCCTCCACCCCCAGTGCGCTGAACCCAGTGACCCAGAGTCCAGGTGGCACACTGTAATTCCAGCTTGGGGAGGCTGAAAACAGGAGGTTCACTACAAGTCTGAACTGTGTAGTGAGACCCTGTACCAAATACATAAAATTAAAAAAAAAATCAACAACATGGATTTGAGTCTTTTCTTTCCTTTTTTTAAAGATAAAAGTTTGCTAAATTTTATCAAGTTTATTTAATCTTTTAAAGAACGAACCCTTCAATTGTTTGATTCTTTTTTATTTTATTTTATTTTTTTCTTGTTTCAGAACTTTTGTTTGTTTATTTATTTTTATGGCCGGCTCAGCTTGCCCTGAGGGCTGGGCTGGTGCAACATGTGGTGCTGGGGATCGAATCGTGGTCCCTGCAGCTGCCCAAGCTTTCCTAAGCAGGCGCTTTAGACCACTGAGCCATCCTGCCAGGCCTCTCAATTGTTTGATTCTTTATAACTTGTTTTTTTAGTCTTCATTGCATTACTTTCTTCTCTGATCTTTTTAATTTCCTCCCTTGTATGAGCTTTGGGCTTGACTTGTTCTTCTTTTTCTAGATGCTTGGAGTTCAAAATTAGGTTGTTTATTTGACCTTGCTCTGTTTTTCTGATGTGGGAATTCACTGATATAAATTTCCCTCCTAGGACCACTTTCATTGTATCCCATAAGTCCCGGTATGTTGTAATGGCATTACCACTTAATTGTAGAAGTTGCTTATTTAATTTCTTCTTTAATTTTATATGTAACTCATAGGTTGTTGAGGAGGGCACTGCTTAATTTCCATGTACTTGTGAAGTTCTTGTGGTTTCTTTAGCCAATGATTTACAATTTCACTGCACTATGGTCTGATAATATGCATGGGATAATTTCAATTCCTTGGCATTTACTTAAGCATATTCTATGAGCTAGTATATGGTCTATTTTGGAGAACCTTTGGAGTGCAGCTGAGAATATTGTGTACTCTGATATTATGGGGTAGAATACTCTGTAGACATCTAATAAGTTTATTTGTTCAGAAGTTTAGTTCTGTTCTAATTTTTCACAGTTGACTTTTATATGCAGTTGATGATCTGCTTGTGACAGTAGGGTGTTGCGTTCCCCCATTACAATTATACTAGTGCTTGATCTCCATGTCTGCTAATGTTTGTTTTATGTAATTGTGTACGGTGATATCTGTTGCACATATATTTATGCTTGTTATTTCTTCTTCTTGGATTATTTCCTTCACAAAGATATAATGCCCTTGTTTGTCCCTCTTAATCAGTGTTGGCTTGAAATTCACTTTGGATAGCTCCCCCTGCTTTTTCCTGGTTTTGCCTGCATAGAGCATTGTTTTCCGTCAGTTTACTTCCAGTTTATTTATTTATTTATTTTTGTTTTTTGAGACAGAGTCTCACTGTGTAGCTCAACTGGACTTGAATTCACTTTGTAACCTAAGATGGCCTTGGACTTGCAGTGATCCTCATGCCTCAACCTCCTGAGTGCTGGCTGGTATATGCCATCATGCCTGGTTTATGAATTTGTTTTTGAATTAAACGTGTCTTGCTTCTTGATCTATTCTGTCTTCAGTGTCCTTTAAATTTTATTTATTTGCTTTTTTTTTTTTTTTGGTGGGACTGGGGTTTGAACTCATGACCTTGCACTTGCCAGTCAGGCACTTGTGCCACAGAGCTATCTTCCCAGCCACTCCTCCTCCTACCCCCCCCCCCCTTTTTTTTTTTATCGAAGAACGATTCTAAACTTTATTTATTTACTTACATTATGGCCAGCTCAGCCTGTCCTGGGGGTGAGACTGGTGCAGCGTGTGGTGCCGTGGATCAAACCTCGGTCCCTGCAGTTGCCTAAGCTTGTCTAAGCAGGCACTTTAGACTGCTGAGCTATCTTGCTGGCCCTTCAGTGTCTTTTGATTATTGACTTGAGACTATATTCTTTAGTATATGGTATGTGTTATTGTCTCAGTTACTCTTCTCTCATACCTGGGACAAATGCCCAACACTCAAAATGAAGGAAGGAAACATTTATTTAGTACAGTTATTGGTGGTGTCAGTCCATACTCAGCTGGCTCCAAGACAGACTGGCACATGGCAGAGGGCAGCAGAAGGCAGCAAAACAGCAAGGGCAAAAGGAAGGAGTAGCAGCAACAATGGCTGCAGAGAGCAAGTCTGTCTCCTTTAAGTTACATTTAGGCTATCTGCCCCAGGCTGGGTGTAGTACCTACACCTATAATCCTAGCAGCACTCACACCCATAATCCCAGTGAACTGAGTTAATCACAATCTCTAGAAGTCCCCCTTATGAGTACATGAGGCTTTGGGGGGACAAAGTAGACACAAACCTTAACAGTTATTGACTTATCCTTGTCATGTTATTTTCCTGTTGGCCACTCCCCTTTTCTCATCTGTTTAACTGCTTGCCTTGTCTGGTAGACATGTTCTGTTGGGATTCATGGAGCTGTAGTGCTTGTTAATTGCTTTCTAGAACGTCTTTCAGAATATGTTGGGGAAGGGCTGGGGAGATAGCGCTGCTGCACAAGTGCCTGACTGGCAAAAGCATCATCATGAGTTTGAACCCCGGTCCCACAAAAAAAAAAAAAAAAAAAAGAATATTTTGGGGTGTTCCTCTGGTGGTTATGGATTTCTGCAAGTGTTTTAAAAAACCTTATTTCTTCATTCATTTTAAAATACAGTTTTATAGGGTACATCAGTCTGGGTTGGAGGTTGTTTTCTTTTCTTTATTTTTTAATGAATTTAGTACAGGGTCTCACTATACAGATTGGACTTGTAGTGATCCTCCTGTTTTCAGCCTCCCAAGCCCTGGGATGACAGGCGCATGCAGCTGCCATCTCTGAGCATCTGCTGAGCTATCTGGCTGGCCCTGGAGATTGTTTTCTTACAGAACTATAAAATACTTGACTCCAAGCTCTCCTTGACTTGAGAAGTATGCTGAGAAGTCTGCTGTGATTCTGATGGGCTTTCCTTTACAGGTGATTTGTCTCTTTTCTGCAACAACTTTTACTGTTTTTCCTTATGTTGCATTTCTTGAATCTTGACCACTGTGTGCCTTGCTATAGATTCTTTTTGTTGTTGTTGTTGGATCATGGGTAATTGGAGTTTTAGAGGTCTGAATTACTATATGTCGAAGTCTTTTTCCATGTTTGGGAAGTTTTCTGCCATTACTTCTATGAACAGGTTTTTTTTCCCCTCTTTTTTTAAACATCATTTGGTTTATCTCTTGTTTTTTCACTGACTCTGGGCAATATTTTGTTATTCTTTGCATCATCTAGCCGCTGCTGGATTGCTTTATCATGGTTCCTTGCTATTTTTAAGAAATCTTCTATTCACAATCATTGATCTCAGTCTTGTCTTCTATTTCTGATCTTCTGAGGGCTGATGAGATAGCTCAGTGGTCTAAAGCTCCTGCTTAGGCAAGCTTAGGCAAACCCGGGGACCATGGTTCGATCCCTGGCACTACATGCTGTGCCAGTCCCACCCCCAGGGCAGGCTGAGCCAGCCGTAGTATATATATATATATATATATATATATATATATATATATATATATGAAGTCTGATCTTCTGAACTCATGTTGGTCCTTCCCCTGTGTATACTTTCAGTGGAGTTACTAATCTCCTGAATATCTGTTTGAATCTGTTTCATGGATTGCATTTCTTTCCTATGTTGGACTTCCATGATTTGTGTCATTTTCCTAAGCTCATCTTTTTTGTTGTTGTGCTTTTTTTTTTTTAAATCTCTATTTGCTCTAGAATCACTATCCAAGTCTTTTATTATTGATCACCATCTCTCTGTACTTATCTGAGAAATTATCTCCGTCTTTGACTTTTTTAGAACCTGTTCTTGTACTTTCTTTCTTCTTCTGGTACCACTTCAGAGAGTTCAGGTGGGTGGCTTTTGAATGGTTCTATTTTATTTATTTATTTTTTTTAAACTTTTGTTTGTTTGTTTATTTATTAGTTTTATGGCCGGCTCAGCCTGCCCTGAGGGAAGGGCTGGCGCAGCATGTGGTGCCAGGGATTGAACCGTGGTCCCTGCAGCCGCCTAAGCTTTCCTAAGCAGGCGCTTTAGACCACTGAGCCATCCTGCCGAGCCCCTGAATGGTTCTATTTTAAAACCTCCTGTTTGTTTTTGGTGAGCTGGAAGTCTGGAGTTCTATCTTGCTTCCATGTTTTTTCTCTTTCTTTCTTTCTTTCTCTTTTTTTAGTTTAATTGCTGGATTGATGTTTATAAATTGCTCATGGCAAGTAGCTTTATTTGTAGCATTTAGAGCCCTTAGGAAATGACTGCTTCTCAGAGATGTCTTCTAGGAATAGCTAGCTTTTGGGTTTTGAGTCGGTTGCAAGATTCTACCTTTTCAATTTATGGGAGATAAGAAGCTACTCCCTATTTGGCCCTGCATAGTGGTTCTTTGATACTGGTCTATAGCATTATTTGTAACCCTTAGGCAATCTCAGTTTTGCAATATGAAGAGGAACAACTGATTAGAACAAGGATGTCACCTTGGTTAAAGTAGTACAATCAGTGATCTCAACAGCATCAAACCACACTGAAATTATCCAAAGTGTGGTAACTATTAATTTGACACCTTCAACCATATGAACTGGATGTGTGGTTATATAAGAAAAAAATCTAAAACAAACTACAAAATTATATTCTCTCAGTGTGGCAATTTTACCCTCAAGGGAGAAAATTTAAAAGGTCTGAAGGAGGGATAGAGAAATAGAAAAAGGGAAAAAGATTAGGATCAAGGCTCAAGGATAAAGGAAGACTATACAAACTTTGGGAAACTGGTGAAGAAGACAGGAGAGAAAGAGGAGGAAGAAATAAAAACAAGAATAGAGCAAGGGGGGCTGGGAAGGTAGCTCTGTGGCACAAGTGCCTGTCTGGCAAGTGCAAGGTGGTGAGTTTGAACCCCAGTCCCGCAAAAAAAAAAAAAATAAAATAAAAAAAAACAAGAATAGAGCAAGGGCTGATGAGATAGTTCCGTGGACTTAAGCACCTGCTTAGGCAAACTCAGGCAAGCACAGAGACTGAGGTTTGATCTCCAGCACCACACGCCACCCCAGCCCCACTCCCAAGGCGGGCTGAGTTCCCCCCCCACCAAATAGAGTAGAGTAATAACAACAAATAACTAGAAACTATGTGCACACTAACATAAAGAGAACGAACAATCCAGAAAAAGAAAACAAAAAAAGAAAAGGAAAGGAAAAAATAAAAGAGAAAATGAGGGAAACAACAACAAAAAAAGTCCATTTCAAGGCTTATCTCTGCCGTCACTCACTCGCTACAAGGTAGCCGGACGGGAGTCCCGATCCCTGCTGATTCATTCCAGCAAGCCCGAACCTATAGTTGCACCGCGGTTCAGGCTGGCTCCTTTCTTTGAGGCTGGAACCTTCACTGCTCAGCCTGTAACAGCTGTGCGTGCCTCCTGCTGGCCGGAGCTGGGCTCCCTGCCAGGTTGCATTCCTGTCACCTGACCTGCTGAACTCAGTTCAGCCTCACCTTGAAAGCGGGAGCCGCTAGATGGAGCCAGCAGTTGCTCTGAGTTCTGAGCTTCGTTGGCTTCTCTCCGCGATGGCCCCCAGCCAGTTCCCCTCTCGTGGGGGACATCTGAACCCGAATAATTTCCCGACCACTGCAGCTCACTGCACCCGCGGCTCTGATCCACTGCTGCATTTCTCTGAGGCTTCTTCTGTGGCCACCAGCAGTCACCGTGAGTCTCAGGGAGAAAGCACACCCTCACTACCTCTTTTTTTGTTGAGGTCCCTCTCTTTGTCCTCTCTGTGGGCTTCCGTTCTCACTTCAGTTCCTTGTTGGTCCCAGGAACCCACTTCTCTTTTTCTCTTGCTCATGTTGCTATTTTCCAGTGTCTGGACAACAAATCTCAGGGAGGCTATTCTTCCCCCGACCCCCTCTTCTTAGAAGTGAGTTCAATGAACATTTGGGCTAGCTGGGCACGATGGTGCACGCCTGTAATCCCAGCACTTGGGAGGCTGAGGCAGGAGGATCAGTGAGAGTTCAAGACCAGCCTGGGCTACAAAAGTGAGCTCAAGGCCAGCCTGAACTGCATAGTGAGACCCTGTCTCCAAAAGACAAAACGAAACAAACAAAATCAAAACAAAACAAAAAATTTAGTCTGAAGATTTTTACACATACAGTGAAGTGCACCTGTATTCTGTACGGGAGAGAAAACTTTCTATTGTTATGGTCTGCATTTGAGGGTCGCTGTGGCTGAAATAAAGAACTTGATCTACCTTTTAAAATAAAAATACAGGGCCAGTGAGATAGCTCAGTGGACTAAGCATGTGCTTAGACAAGCACAGGGATGGGGTTTGATCTGGCACCACGTGCCATGCCGTACCCTGAGCCAGCCTCTGAGACCCAGCATAGCTGTGTGTCCCTGTAATCTCAGCACTGGAAAGGCTGAAAACAGGAGTATCGTTATGAGTCCAGGTTATGTAGTGAGACCCTGTACCAAACATATGAAAAAAAAAGAAAGAAAAAGAAAAAAAAGTATGAGGGTTTGCTGACTCGTGTTGAAGAAAAATAATTTTTAGAATTTGTCAGTAAAACAAACGGGAGAGAGATTTATTATAGTAGATACAGGATACGCTTGAGCAGAGTGTTAGAACTCAAAGAAATGAGACACAATTTAGTTGGGAACTGGGGATCCGTTCAGTGTTTTGGGAGGTGGAAATTTTGGGATTTGATAATCTACAGGTTTAGCTTAACCTCAGTCTCAGTCTTACTGGTAGGCTTAGTTTTAGAGAGTGGGAGAGGAGGGCCTACCTTTTGTGAGCTATTTCTGTGGGGAATGCCAAAAGGGCGGCGTCTCAGTTACTCTTCTCTCACTGGGACCAGTACCCGATGCCCAAAATGAAGGAAGGAAAGCTTTATTTAGCTCACAGTTACTGAAAGTTTCAGTCCATACTCGGCTGGCTCCAAGGCTGAGTGGCACATGGCAGAGAACAGCAGTTCATGGCCGTGGAACAGCAACAATGGCGACAGAACAACAACAGCAGCAGAGAGGGTCTGTTTCTCTGTCTCTCTTATATTACATTCAGGCTCTCGGCCTCAGGCTATCTGCCTTAGACCACGTCCATAATCCCAGCAGTGCTCAGACCCATAATCTCATTTTTGGATTGCCCATAATCCCAGTGGATTATGAATCTCTCTCTCTGTCTCTCTGTCTCTGTTTCTCTCTGTCTCTGTCTCTGTCTCTGTCTCTCTCTCTCTCTCTCTCTCTCTCTCTCTCTCTCTATCGCAGTACTGGGGATTGAATTTAGGACTGAGCTATCTCTCTGGCCCACAGTTAATTTCAAACTCTAGAAGTCTGCACCTCATGACTTCTGAGGCTTTGGGGGGACAACTAGACACAAACAAACTATAGCAGGTGGTCCCTTCCTGGGTGAAAGAGGACCGTTTGTGAATAAGAGGAATGGCCATGCTGGTTTATACCCAGGGATGTGGGGTTTGCCCAGGTTTGCTGCTTTAGAAGGAAAAAAAAAAAGGTGAAGAAACCAGGCTTGTGCTCTGAAGCTGCAGATTTTCTTTAAAATTTTGATTTTCTTTTCTCTTTTTAGTGTAGTTTTATTTTTCTCTCCTACCTCATTTCTCCCCTGAGATTTTAGTTCCTTACTCTTTACTGCTTAGAGAAGACTGACAGGATGGTAAGTGTTTGGTGACTGCTTCAACGTTGGCAGGATGTTGATCCTGGAAAGCCAGATTCCCCAATCTTGCCTTTACTGATTTAAAGGAATCACTGGAATGTTGGATTTTTGTGTTCTGAAGAACCATTATCTTTTGAGAGTTTGAGTAAAGAGAGCAAGGATATATCAGCCTTCACCTACAACAGAGTCATGCAACAGACCAGATTTTTTTTTTTTTTTTTAATGTACTTGGTTTCTTGGTTGCTGCAGGGTCTCACTACACAGCTGGACTCGTGGTGATCCTCCTGCATTCAGCCTCCCCAGCACTGGGATTACAGGTGTGCTGCCACCATGCCTGACTCTGGCAGGCTCAGCTCACCCTGGGGGCAGGGCTGGCAGGGCATGTAGTGCCGGGGATCAAACCGCAGTCCCTGTGCTTACCTAAGGTTGCCTAAGCAGGTGCTTTAGATGGCTGAACTATCTTGATTTTTGACAGAGGAACCCAAAAAGGATGTCTTTGTAATCTGAGGGCTGTGAGTGTGTTTAAAAGAACTTGGTAGTAGGTGTGGTGGTGCAAGCCTTTAATCAGCACTTAGAAGACTGAGGCAGGAGGATCGCTGTGAGTTTGAGGCCAGCCTGGGCTTCGAAGCATAGTGTAGTCTGTACTACATAGTGAGACCCTGTTATAAAAAACCAAACCAAAGGAAAAACAAAATAAAACACAACAAAAAATGAACTTGATAGGGACCCTTATATTTAGGATGGAACTTATCTATTTTATTATTTTTTAAAGAATATAAACTAGTAAAAAAAAAGCATTAGAAACAATACAAGGGGACTGAGGAGATAGCTCAGTGGCACAAGTGCTTGTCTGGGAAGTGCAAGGTCCTGAGTTCGATCCCCAGTTCCGCAAAAAAAAAAGTAAGTAAATAAAATAATTATATATATAAAAAAATGGGGCCTGGCAGGATGGCTCAGTGATCTAAAGCGCCTGCTTGGGAAAGCTTAGGCGGCTGCAGGGACCGCGGTTCAATCCCCGGCACCACATGCTGCGCCAGCCCTGCCCTCAGGGCAGGCTGAACCGGCCATAAAAATAAATAAATAAATAAACAAACAAAAAGAAACAATACAAAATTTCACTATATGAAGCAATAAAAATTCAACAATAGTTGCTGTATTGCATGATGCTATCCTCAAATTAGTTATTCAGGTTACTGGATATAAATATGCAAAATTGGTTAGAAAAAATGACACAGGATCCCTAGCTTGAATTTTAGGGATATGGGCTTCAGCATCTGGTGCTGGAAGGACTTCATTGACATGTTTTAGTAAAGCCTTTTGTAGCTGACCAAGACTGATGATGTATTTAATCATTTCTTGTGTGTTGGGGTCAGTGACTAGATCAACAGTTAGGAATGGCTTAGCTGGAGGGAGGCTTTGGGAAGGATTTTCATCTTTAGTAAAGCATGAAGTAACAGTTGAGCCAAGACTCAGATTTCTTGGTGTAGTTTTGTCAGTTTTTTTTTTTTTTTCAAATATGTAAACTGGCCCTTTTAACCTTTTCTGATGCCTGATGCAGAGGTAATAAGCTATTCCTAAGACTTATGAAACTTCTTTTTTTTAATTTTTTTTTTCTTGTTTCAGAACCTTTGTTTGCTTATTCACTCATTTTTATGGCCGGCTCAGCCCGCCCCGAGGGCAGGGCTGGCGTAGCATGTGGTGCCAGGGATCAAACCGTGGCCCCTGCAGCCACCTAAGCTTTCCCAAGCAGGCGCTTTAGACCACTGAGCCATCCTGCCAGGCCCTTATGAAACTTCTTGTGTCTCGCTGGAGACAAAAGAAGGTCCATTAGCACTCTGCAGGCACTTGGGAAGTCTGAGCCTTGGAATAATGTTCCTTGCCAAGGCTTTAGCAGCTTCTTGGGACTATTACCGATCCCTTTCCTTCCTTGAGTATTTTGGTGCCTAATAAAGTTACCCTGAAATGGGAAAAGAAAACAAAACAAAACAAAACAAACAAACAAAAAATAAGCTCTGCTTAATAATGGGCTAGACAAGCACAGGGACTGGGATTCCATCCATCCCTGGGCATGCTTAGGCGGGACTGGGATTCCATCCATCCCTGGCACCACATACCACGCTGGCCCCACCTCTGGGCATGCTTAGGCGTGACTGAGTGCTGGTGTGGCGGTGCACACCTTTAATTCCAGCCCTGGGGACGCTGCAAACAGGAGGATCACTATGAATCTGAGCGGCATAGTGAGACCCTGAACCAAATACATGAAAAATGTAGGGCATTCTGGGAAAAGTAGGAAAGCCTGAATGAAAACTAGATCCCCCAATCTGCAGGGTAGAAGCATTGTACAGAGTTTGGCCCTAGGGTTACTATCAACATGTCACCAAATAGGTTTTATTAAAAAAGCAGCTAGGAAGCTGGGTGTGGTGGTGTATGTCTGTAATCCCAGCACTTGGGAGGCTAAGGCAGGAGTGTTAGTGCAAGTTCAAGACCAGCTTGGCTACAAAAGTGAGCTCAAGGCCAGCCTGAACTGCATAGCAAGACCCTGTCTCAAAAAAGACAAAAAAAAAAAAAGTGAGCTAGGGATTGGAGGAAGGCGAGTTTACATGCCCTTGTAGTTAAGAGAAAACTTATATTTTTATTTGTCATGTTAAGAATTACCGAAAGAAGGCCGGGCATGGGGGCACACGCCAGTAATCCCAGCACTTGGGAGGCTGAGGCAGGAGGATCAGTGCGAGTTTGAGACCAGCCTGGGCTACCAAAGTGAGCTCAAGGCCAGCCTGAACTGCATAGCAAGACCCTGTCTCAAAAAGACAAAAAAAAAAAAAAAAAAAAGAATTACTGAAAGTGGGTGCTGGGGAGATAGCTCAGTAGAGTAAGTGCTTGCCTGGCAAGTGCAAGGGCCTGAGTTCAATCTCTGGTTCTGCTAAAGGAAAAAAAAAAAAAGAAGAAAAAAAGAATTACCAAAAGTGCTGTGTGTGCCTTGCCCCTGGGGCTAGCTGAGATAAGATTGAGACTGGGAGTGGTGGTAGCATCTGTAATCCAAGCATTTGGGAGACTGAAAACTAGGAGAATCACTGTGAGTCCAATCTAAATAGTGAGACCCTGTAGACCCTGCAGGCCCTGACTTAAATACAGAAAAAAAAAAAAAAAAAAAAAACCAACAAAAAACAAAAAAACAAAACAACAACCAAAGTTTGTCTAGGGTGATATCTGTTTTGTTGAGAGGGGCTTTGGGAGACCTTTGGCATCCTCAGTCCTCTAGGGCAGCCAATATGGGGAGAGGTGGAGTCTCCCGGCTTTATGGGAGAGTGCAACTTGGCTTCCAGTCTCTCCCCAATTTATGGGGATGGGGTGGGGTCCGTCCCAGGTGAGGAAGGGCCCCATTTACTGCCATCATTCTGCTAACGTTCAGGCTCTTCTCTGTTGGCAGCAGACATCTGGTTTCTTTCCTCTTTGTGAGTGGAGTCTTTGGGTCATTTTGAGGATTTTGGGTTTTGCTATTTAATGTCAAAGCAATAAATTTGGTCTGTTTTTTGGTCTGTTGTCATCCCTTCTGGGCCTCCCTGTTGTTGAAGATCAAGGCCAAGTTTAAAAGTTCTTTCACTGGGCCTGAGGACCCATAGCTTGTTTCAAAAGTTTTGTTTTTGTGAATATCTGGGATAGACTGGCTAATAAAATATGTTTTTAGTAAAACATATCCAGCCTGTGAGTTGGACTCAATATTGATAAGTTCCGGCCCAAGTACAAACTGCTCAATTATCATGGCCCTGATTCAACATGGCTGATTCTCAAAAACAGCAGCCTTATCTTTCCACCCACTTCCTCCTTCTTCCTCACCAGCATCCTGTATTACCTCCGCACCACACACACACACAGGGGAGCCCCCAGTCAGCTCTTTGTGGGTCACTGAACCAGCCCCTCAAACTCTGCTCCTATCAAAAGTCCATCAAATCTCAGCCTTCCTGGCTCGGGTCAGAGGATCCCCCATCTCCCCGTCATGGATCCTCTCTGTCCTCTCCTCAATGGCAATAAAGGCCTTACCCTGCCTTCCTCGTACTTCTACTTCTCTGTCATGCCAGAAAAACCCTAGCAACTGTTAGTGTATTTATGGAGAATTTCAGTTAAGTGCCACTGAAATAGAGCAGAATTTCCTTCTTTGTCCCGTGTAACTTCTCTAAACTTTTTATGACTGACCAGCTTGTTCATGTACTTTTTTCATTTTATCAATGAAATGAGTAATCATTTTTTTAAATTGATTTTTTGGAGTTCTCATCTCAAATCTCATATTGCCAACCAGGGCCCTTTTCAGGCCCTGCAACTATACCCATGTCCCTGTCATTATTTTCAGCACGCCCTTCATTGACCTTAGCCTGTGCTGCGACCCATCTATGGGTTTTCTTTTCAGGAAGTAGAAAACAGTACATGAAGATCTGTCTAAGTTACATCCTGAGATATCATCAAAGTCTGAAATTTGACTATGAATCTTTTGTTTCTCCTAGATCAGATCATCATGGAGAAAGAGATGTGTACCCTCACAGTGCCCTGTTCCCCACCTGAGACTTGTCAATGTGGGCCATCTGTATTAGCTTTTGAATCATTGGGGTGGTGACATTGACCACTCTTTGTTACACCAGCAGGGCTGGATTTCTTTGCTAATAGGGAGTGGGTACGTTGCTAGGGAGGTGGGTAGGGGGAAGCAGTCCTAGGAGAGAATCTGGTTGAGGAGAAGGAAGAACCAGCTTCCGAACCTTTTTCTGGGGCCTCTGAGACCTCTGCTGGCTCTACCGCTGTTCTTGAGGCTACCTGGGATGTTTTGCTTGGAGCACTCAAGAGTTCAACTTTCATCTGGTAGGGCTCCGTTTTAGCTGGCCTTATTGGCATGCATGTGGGCATAACAGATTATACAAGACCTGTGTAATGCTGGGTCTTGACATAGGACATAAAAATCTGAGCACATGGAATTTTCATCCACTTCTTCTCTTATAAAGTAATCAAGGTACAATGCTGCAGTAAAACTTAAGGTGGAGATCATTTAGAGGTCATGCCTCTCCATTTTATAACATATACTGACCCTTGAGTTTCAAAGAAGGATCGTCCTTTTCTTTTTTAAACCCTTCGCTTTAAAATAGTCCCAATGTCTCAAAGTACAGCCTGGAGGTGATGTTGTGAGGACCAGTACTGAATTCCCCCTATTCTAGAAAGGTGCATTGGGTGCCTCCAAGGTTTCCCTTGTGTGCTTCTGGAAAGAGATAAAGATGAGAAAGATAAAGGATGGGAACCAGGGTCATGCCACAGGATGCTCCAAATTGGGGTCATTTTCCAGAGTGAGAGCTGCCCAGAGCAGCAGCTCTGCTCTGCTTTCTGGCGTAACTGGTACGAGCGTCCTTGTTATTGGGGCACGGTTATTCTAACACAAATTAGGGAAACAGGATAAGTTACACAACTGCTGCCTTTACTAAAACTCTACCCCAGAGATCTTCATAGCTAGTGTCAGGATTTGTGTTTAGATGTCCCGCCCAAGGTGTATCAGAAAGTGGGCCCCAGACCGTTTTTTTTTTTTAATTATTTTATTTTATTTTTTTGTTTTAGAACTTTTGTTTGTTTGCTTATTTATTTTTATGGCCGGCTCAGCCTGTTGTGAGGGCAGGGCTGGCGCAGCATGTGGTGCCGGGGATTGAACTGCGGTCCCTGCATCTGCCTAAGCTTTCCTAAGCAGGTGCTTTAGACCACTAAGCCATCCTGCCGGGCCCCAGCCCGGTTTTTTAGTTGGCCAATAATAATTCCTTTTGCAGCTCTGGTTGCTTTGGAGTTTAGAAACTGACACATAGCTGGCTACTGTGATGCATATTGTAAGAAGCAACTCCCAACCAACAAACCACTCGGCCTCTACTTCCTGCTTGCTTGTCCTATGTCAACCGTAGGCCACCAGAGATCAGGGCCTGACAGTCTGGGAGTTATCCTGATCAGTGTCTGTTAAGCTAAATAAATCTGCTTCCAAATCCTAGGTGTTATTTTGGTGTTTCTGCTTGCCATAGCAAAGACCCATGCAATTTTAGATGGGGCTTTTTCAGAGGTAGCTGAATCTAGAATTTGTGATTGGTTCACGGTTCAATGCTAGGATTAAGGATGCTGGGATCAAAGGTTGGTGATTGCTGGATCAGTTCACTGATCAGCTGGGCGTCACCTTAATCCCAGTAGACTGTGTACAGTGCAAGGAGCAGAAAGAGGCTCGCCCTTTTCTCTCGTTGCTTTTGCCGTCTTCCGCTGCCATGAACTGCTGTCCCTCTCCCAAGCCACCTTGCCTTGGAGCCAGCAAACTCTGGCCTGAACCCTCTGAAACTAGGAGCTAAACAAAACTTCTCTCCTCTAACTTCAGGTGTCAGATATTTTTGTGTCAGCAATAAGAAAAGGAACTGAGCCATCTAGGGACTTGTAGCATACGTGAAGAGCTCTTGGAGGTTTTAGACATCTGCAGATTTTACCTGACCACAGATCACCCATCAAGGGGAGCAGGGGCCATGGGCTTCCCCTCTCTGCCTTGTGGGGTGGGCTGCACTAGGATTCTCTGTGCTCCAGCCCCCTATCTTTCTGGTAGCTGACAGAAAAGGAAAGAAGGAAAGAAAGAAAGGAAGGAAGGAAGGAAGAAAGAAAGAAAGAAAGATAAAAAAAGAAAAAAGAGAGAAAGAAAGAAAGGAAGGAAGGAAGAAAGAAAGAAAGAAAGAAAGAAAGAAAGGGGGTTTAAAGGGTTTTTCTGACAGACAAAATCCTGAGTGGGAGTCTGAGGAAGAAAAGTAAACCATTGGGGAGCTATGCTTCAGAGGCAAAGGGGTTGGAGAAAGTGGGAGTAAAGAAAATATGTAAATAAATAAATAAATAAGCCCATTTGGCTGGACTTACCAAAAGATGCCTTTTTTTTCTCAATCTTCTGGCTGTCTTACTAAGGAAGATGTTATGGGGCTGCTTCTGAGGGTTCCTGAGGCTGAAATGAATTTAACGTAACCCTTAAAAATAATATGCATTCCGTCCCTGGTGCACTGCATTCCGTGTTGGTCCCGTCCCTGGGCGCACTGAGCCAAAGACTGAGTCCAGATGTGGTGGCGTATGCCTGTAATCCCAGTCCTGGGGAAGCTGATAACAGGAGGATTGTTATGGATCTGAGTTACGTGGTGAGGCCCTGTACCAAATAGACCAAAAGAAAAAAAAAATGCAGCTTTGCTGACTCTGTCCAGGAAAAAGAATTTTAAGGACACCTCAGTAAAAGAGATATGGAAAAGATTTATTAGAAGCAGGTATAAGGGGGCTGAGGAAGTAGCTCAGCGGCATAAGTGCCTGCTTGGGAAGTGCAAGGTCCTGAGTTTAATTCTTGGTACCAAAAAAAAAAAAAAAAAAAAAAGTAGATATACGGCATGCTCAAGAGTGGAGCGCTGACCCTCAGAGAAACGGGGCACAGCAGTATGGGGAGCTGGGGTCTTTCCTGTGTTCTGGGAGGTGGGAATCTGTAGAATTTGATGATCTTAGTCTTCGTTTCAGTCTTAATCTCAATCTCAGTTTTACGCTTAGTCTCAGAGGATGGCCCTGTTTCAGTGAGCTATTCTGCTGTGAAATGCCTACGGGGTGGTCCCTTTGTGGGTGTGAAGGAGGACCTTTTGTGGATAAAAGGGAATGGGAAGGGTCCTTTGCGTCGCAAAGGGGTAAGGATTTGACAGGTGTAAGGAATAATGGGGCAGGGATCACAACGCAGGCTTTTGTGAAAGCAGCCAGGTATGGGATTTGACACCTGCGTGCAGGCAGACAGGGACACAAGGCTGTCTGTGGGAGCGAAGAAGCAGACCACATTAGCAGGGGTTGAAGAAAGGCAGGGGACACTAGGTGGGAAGACCCAATGAGCAGCAGTGCTCAGGGTTCTCTGGCTGTCCTGCGCCTCAGTGGGCAGCGTCCTTGAGGCGTGTGGTGTACATTTTTGGGAGTCTCCTGATGTTAGGGGCCTGCGAGATCCTCCGATCCTCCTGAGTCTCTTCTTCAAACAGTGTCTCTGCTGGCCAACAGGCTGGGTCCTGGGGAGTTGCCCAGGTGTGCTGTTTTGGGAGAAGGAAAAAAAAGAAAGGCACATAAATCAGGTTTATGTTCTGAAGATGTAGTTTGTCTTTAAAATACAACTTTTAAAAGTTTCATTTTCTTGTCTCTTTTTAACTTGGCTTTATTTTTTCTACCCTACCACCCCACTATCCTCTCTCTCTCTCTCTCTCTCTCTCTCTCTCTCTCTCTCTCTCTCTCTCTCTCTCT
>PVJA010032000.1:0-24475 GCA_004027025.1 Myocastor coypus
AGAGAGAGAGAGCCCACCTCCTAATGGACCCAGTTGACAATGAATTGAAACATGAATCAAAGTAATTCTCTTTGATTCTGAAATATATATATATATTTCCCCCCAGCCCCAAGAAAGTCTTGTTCTCTAATTCTCATAGAATTCTGATTTTTTTTTTTTAAATAACATGTCTTAGAAGTTATCTGTGGTAACTTCTGAAGTTTCCTTTTGGAATGCTTTTTGTTTTCTGTATTATTGCTGTTTTCTTCATGGATGTTGACAGTTTGAGTTAATGCCCGTGTTTACATTTTCACACCTTCTCCCATCCTTCTCATGAGATGCTCCAGTGGGTCCCAGGAGTCTGTGAGCCCAATTACTCCTTTTCTCATTATTGTTCTCCCTGACCCCCTTAGGTCCTGTCTTACTTGCAAGGCCCTATGCACAGGTGTGTCTTGTAGAACACAGAAACAGCAAGGCCAGTGAGGGGAGGAGCTGAGGTTAGAAAGGCAGCAGAGACCCTATCAAGCAGGAGTCTTTCACTTTGAGGTTGAGAGAAAAATCCTCTGGAAAGTTTTGAAAAGAGGCATACAATGATATCACTTGCATTTCCAAAAAGGATCACCCTGGCTCAGTTAACTGCATAAGCTAAAGGTAAAGGCACAGAGACTACTGCAAATCTCCAGGTTCATATTAAGATAGAACTGCTGAAAATTGTTGATGGATTCCATGTCTGGGTTATGAAAGAGAAAATGTGAGGATGACTACGAAGTTATGCCACAAATAAGTAACTATAAGGATGAGGCTATTGCTTTTGGAGTAGGAAAAAATAAAGAAACAAAAACTTTGGAGAAATTAGGAGTTCAATTCTTTTTTCTTTTTAAGAGCAGAATATATTTATTGAGAGAAAAAAAGCTTCTGCCCAAGAGAGGGATTGAGGGTACTTGAGGGGGTTGCCAAGGAACCTGCCTTTTCTAAGGATTTTATAGAGCAAAACCATGAGGTGAGGCAGGTCTAAGGTGGAAAACACAGAAACTATTAGGTGGGGATGAGGTGGGACACAACTATGGTCCACCAGTAAGATTACAAGTATAATTGTTGAGGTAAAATTGATTCAATGGGGATCAAATGGGGAAAATAGCCACATAGCAAGCAGGTATGAATATAGAACAAAAAGAAGAGTCATTGTAAACAGAAGTTCTGGAAATATTTCAACATTTGGAGGCTGCGAGATGAGAATAAATTTATTTTATTTTATTTATTTTTTTGTCTTTTTGAGATAGGGTCTCGCTATGCAGTTCAGGCTGGCCTTGAGCTCACTTTTGTAGCCCAGGCTGGTCTCGAACTCACACCAATCCTCCTGCCTCAGCCTCCCGACTGTTGGGATTACAGGCGTGAGCCACCATGCCCGGTGAGAATAAATTTAAAATTGAGTGAAAAGGAACAAAAATAAGGTAAATCAGAGGAGTTGTGAAGAGAGTATTCCACAAGGATGCATCAATGAGACATCGCCTTTGAAAACATTAGCCTTAAGGTGGTGATTAAAGCTTAAACTTTAAATAGCTCAAGAGGCAAAAAGAGAAACAAAACAAAAACAACCAACAAAAACAAACTCTGGAGACACATTTGTAATAAAAGCAGAGGGATCAGAGAAATATCTAGAAATAAATCTGGAGTTATAAAGGGTTTGCTTTGTTTTGAAGATGGAGAAAATAAGGATATGTAATGCTGTGATATATATCTATGCATAATTTTTGGCTTACAAATCTACAGATAAATAACAGGAATTAAACTGAACTAAAGAAAGCCAGTTGGTGTCCCCTGCAGAACTGCCCTCCAGTGGGGCTAAATTCCCATAAATTTGAAGATCACCAGAAATGATTTGTGTTTTGAGGAGAAACTGAGTTTGTTTCACCGCTTTATTGTTAGAACTATAGAAGTGGAAGATGCATTTCTCTCAACACATTTCCTTTATCTTTCCTTGCTCATTCCCCACCTCCACATTCACACTTCCTTCAGTTCCCATTTCTGTCCTTCCCAGGCCTACTTCTCCAGCGAGGTCACCATAATTCTTAGAAAAAGGGGATGATGAATGGAAGAGTCTAACTGATGGAGCTACAGACTTAAAAAAAAACACTGTTGTATTTCAAGATCTTAGACAACAATCCAAAGTGAAACTAATAGAAAGAAAACAATTATAAAATTGTTACTAAAAATAAAATTGTTAATAAAGTTGAGAGTAAAAAAATATAAAGGGTCAATGAATTGAAGAGTTGGTTCTTTAAAAGAATGGGGAGGGGCCCTGGGAGGGGGAGGTGAGGAAGCAGAGGGGTAGAAATGAGAAGAGCTCAAGTGTAGTTCGTGTACCAATTCCCACAATGACTATATTTACTATGTCTGGCAAACTATGCTAACAGATAACAGAGAGAAAGGGAAAAAATGTATTTAAGACATTTAAATCTATGGCAAATAACCTGTGTCATAAGAACCCGTAGACTCTATGCTAAATACATGAAAAAAAATTTAATCTAGGGCTGGCCAGATAGTGGACTAAAGTGTCTGCTTCAGTGTGCTGCTTAGCCCACAGGGTGCACTGAGATGGCAAATGAGAATGGGTGTGATGGCACGCAACTGTAATCCCAGAGCTTGGGAGGCTGAAAACAGGGGGATCATTACAGGTCTGATCTACATAGTAAGACTCTATGCACTACAATACGTTAAAAAAAAAAAAAAGAATTAAATAAATAAAAATAAATAAATAAAATACGTAAAAAAATAAATCTATGGTAAAGAGCAACTCAGAGAAAGTAACTTTTCTCAGTGGTATACAACCTGAAACATGCATTGATTTTAAATGAAAACTGTCTTCTACTCACATATTTTGTATATTTAATTTCAGAAAGATAAAATTTCAGTTAAAAGAAATTTTAGCTTAAAATTCTAAAAAGTTCAACTTCACTAGTAACTCAACAAATGCAAATTAAAATAATGTACTTTTCTTAAATATAAAATTGATCACATTGTTCAGGTTTCATTGGAAAGATTAGAAAAGAGCATGAAGCAGGTGTTTTCATATACTCTTTATTTTTTTCTGAAGCTGGGAATTGAACAGAGGACCTCATGCTTGCTAAGCTGACGCTGCATCTCTGAGCTAAATTCCTAGCCCTCTCATATGCTGTTAGTTGGTTTGAATCTCCACAGGGCAATCTGATACCATATTTCAAAAGGTCAATAATATATATGCATTTATCCCAGAAATCCCACTTCTAATATTTGAACTTAAGAAAATAAGCTTTGATATAACAATGAATAATTATAAGGATATTAACTACTGCAATGCATATAACAATGAATAGCTAAATATATCCTGAAAGTCCAACAATAACTAGATAAGCATTATACAGAATGCTTATACCTATGAAATTCTATTCATTTTGTTTTATTCATTTTTATTTTTTTTTATATTTAGGGCAGGTTCTACAGGGTCTTCACGGTCTCACTACACAGATCAGACTCAGTGATCCTCCTGTTTTCAGCCTCCAATGTGCTGGGATTACAGGGGCGCCCCACCACAGTATGCAGGGGACCAAACCCCGGCCACTGTGCTTGCCAAAGCAGAGCTTTAGTCCGTTGAACTACGAGGCCATCCCTTTATTCATTTTGGAAACTGATGTTGAAGAAAGACAGTTAATGGCATGTAAATTGTTCATTACATAGTTTTAAGGGAAAAACAATATATGTATATTTTATTTATATTTTCATGAAAGAAAATGAATGCCTAGAGAAGACTGGAAAGCTATCTAACAAAAATGTTGAGACTGCAGCACCTGTTTCTTGAAGGTAGACAATGAGTAATTTAACATTCTACTTTTCTCTATTTTTAAATTTTACTCAAAGAATATGAATTTCTAAATAAACTAAAAGCATAAACTGCAGATGAAGGATAGTTTCCTAAAAGGAACCTAATAGCCTCTTAAGAAATTACTTCTAATATGCTTATAAAAGTAATTCAATTGTGAGTCCAGCCGGGCGTGGTGGCTCACGCCTGTAATCCCAGCACTCGGGAGGCTGAGGCAGGAGGATTGGTGTGAGTTCGAGACCAGCCTGGGCTACAAAAGTGAGCTCAAGGCCAGCCTCAACTGCATAGCGAGACCCTGTCTCAAAAAGACAAAAAAAAAAAAATGTGAGTCCATTGGTTATTTATGATAATTAGGATAGTTGAAGTTTTTCTAGTAAGAAAAATTTCAGGTCCTGCAATATTATCCAGCTTATGACTGGGTTAAATTGGTATTTCCCTTTTCATTTCAGCATAGTTTGTGGGAACTCTTCAGCATATGAAAGTGAACAAGCTATACTTGTATGCTTGGGTTAGTATATAAAAAGGAATTTGCATAAAAATTTTGGGCCAAAAGCAAGCAATTGAGGATACAAGATTATATTATTAAATACAGAGTGTCAGTGGACAAGTTTCCATTATTGTACCTTTTAAGCATTGCAACACATACTATAGCCTCTTACATGTAAGAGAATAAAATATTTGCCTTTAGCTTGATGTTTTAATTAAGTCATCTCTAAATTACAGGAAACAGCCTTCCTACCTATAAGTTGATAATTTAAATTCTACTCTCAGATGCCATCTTACTCTCATTCCAGACTTGCATTCTGACCAATCAGTAGTAGTTGTGAGATTCCTAACAGGTTCTTTAATCTCTCTGTTTCAGTTTTCTTGAAGGGGAAGTGTTGTCTACTTCACAGTTATATGAAGAGTAAATAAATAACTGAAGTAAAGCAGTTAGAATGCTTGATATATGTAATAAGCATTCAGTGAATATTATTATTCTGAAGCAATCATTATCTTCCCAAACTGTCCTGTAACTCAATATACTCCAAACTATAATTCCTTCCTTGCTCAAAAGATCTAAGTATATATTTTTTTATTATGATATTTTTCTCTTTATTTGCAGGAGGTGTGGTCCAAAAGGTAGTCAGAGGGCCCATAAAACAATGAGTACTACTGGATCGTATGTAGAGTTCTACTATTTTTCCCCTACACACATATCTCTAAGCTTAGTTTTTAAATTAGTCACAGTAAGAGGTTAATTATAAATAATAAATAAAGTTATAAAAATAGGATGTAATGAAAATTATATGAATGTGATCTTTCTCTTTTTCTTCAAATATCTTTTTTATTTAATATTTTTACTGTATAAATTTAATAATGGTTATATTACATATTTTCATCATCAGATCAGTCTAGATTAATACATTTAGGTATATAAGATTGATCAAACAATTAAACATTCACACATTCACTCAACATTACTTTTTCTTTCTTTCTTTCTTTTTTTTTTTTTTTTAGAATTTTATTTTTATTTTTCTTGTTTCAGAACTTTTATTTATTTATTTTTATGGCTGGCTCAGCCTGCCCTCAGGGCAGGGCTGGCGCAGTATGTGGTGCCCAGGATTGAACCGCGGTCCCTGCAGCCGCCTAAGCTTTCCTAAGAAGGTGCTTTAGACCACTGAGCCATCCTGCCAGGCCCCTCTAAGTATATTTTTTATAGATAATAAGAATAGTTTTTTTTTTTTAAGGGGTGTACTTATTTGAGTTAGAGATCTTGGTCTCATACTATCCTTCTTTTTCTGCACCATTCAAAATATCTTCAAATTCCAACTTCTGAAATACCAGTGACTTCTTTTAGTAGATAGTAGTTTTCTTCAGACAGAGACTGTGATTCTTCAGAAGTTTCCTGAGTCTCTCTAGGTTTAACAGCTATATATCCCTGACACCTAGGAAAATATCTTTACTGTGTTAGGCACTCAGTAAATGCATTCTATATGTATGTGTGGTGTCCCTGTATTACACACATGTATTCCTTATACACCATACCTTACCTTCAGCCTGATTATAACTTTAGAAGTACTGACAGATCATCATGCCACCCAGTGATCAATTTTTCAAGTAGACTTTACAACATCTACTTTCCTCTCCTTCTTGCTTTTCCTTCTTTCCTTTCTTTGCCTCTCTCTCTCTCTCTCTCTCTCTCTCTCTCTCTCTCTCTCTCTCTGTCTCTGTCTTTCTCAGTCTATCTCTCCTTTTTAAAATGGTATTGGGGATTGAAGGCACAGGTGCTCTCCTACTGAGGCATACTCCCAGACCTTTTTTTAATTTTGA
The DNA here is from genome assembly GCA_004027025.1 of Myocastor coypus. Taxonomy (NCBI): domain Eukaryota; kingdom Metazoa; phylum Chordata; class Mammalia; order Rodentia; family Myocastoridae; genus Myocastor; species Myocastor coypus. Next base: position 6,149 of record PVJA010032000.1, read on the forward strand.
GACAGAGTCTCACCAAATTGCAAAGACTTGCCTCAAACCTATTATCTTCTTACCTCAGACTCCCAAGCACTGTAGCTTGGATTACAGGTATGCATCACTGGGTCTGGCTCTTTTGATTAACTTTTAATGCTTGTGAGACTGGGAAATTTAGAAATCTCACACAATATTTGTAGTAGAATGTACTAGTACATTTTTTTAATAAACATACACCTTTGAATCATCAAATTATTCATTATCTAAAACAACTGAAAAACAGTAATGGAAACAAAAGGAAAACTGATGTGTATGATGATATTATTATTTAAAATGGAGATAAAGTGGGCAATAATTAAATAATAAATTATAGTTTTGCATCCAACAAACTATTTCAGAGCAATTAGAGTTACTGCTTTATAATAACTACAGCAATATAAATGTTTTGTATATAAAAATCATACATTGAGATTGCAATTATGCCACATGTTTGTAGTTATATAAGAACTAAAATGCAATTGAAATTTATATTCTATAATCATTTCTAAAACTAAAACACTTTATGAAAAGTCACTTAACCTAGATGATCAACTGTACAACAGACATCAAATTATGAGTTGTTTTTACATGTTTCAAAGTATCAAATATTAGCAGCTGGTGAGATAGCTGAACAGTCTAAAGTGCCTGCTTAGACAAGCTTAGGCAAGTGCGGGGGGCATGGTTCAAACCCTGGCACCACGTGCTGCACCAGCCGCACCCCCAGCGTGGCTGAGCCAGCAACCAAAAAAAAAAAAAAAAGTAAAAGTATCAAATACCTTTGTGTAAACTTCAAATATGGAGTATAGTCTATTACAGCAGGGAAGCTGCCATCCAAACCTTCTCCCTTTAGGCAGAAGCTAAGAAAGTAGACAATAAAGATTTTGTATTAACATATAAACATTATATCAAATCTAACTCTTACAAGTTTTTGCTGAGCATTGTTCATCACATTTCAAGTGAATTTCTTTTGTTTGCAATTTGTTACTTGTTCCCTCAAATCCTTAAAAATACATTATCTTCAATATCAATGACAAAGTATTGTACAAACACATTGTCATATAATATTTTATTAAGAGACAAAAATAAAATTTGCTAAGAAATTTGCTTAAGCCTTGTCTAATAGTTTCTTAGGCTCTCTACCAGACTTTCAGGATGTTATTAGGGAATTTTCAAACAATTATTTCTTTTTTACATTCAGAAACAAGTTCTCAGGTAGTATTAAACATCCCTTATCAGATCTTATGAATTAGAAAGTAAGAGTTGCAAAGACTTAGATCTTAGGCCTGAAAAGGATGCTGAAACTCCCTCATCTCTAGTCAGCTCTGCAAATTATGAGAGCAAGGCAAAAATCAAGGGACTTGCCCCAAATCATGTAGTAAGCCTTTTAAAGCCAATAAAGGAAATCTAGTTCTCAGTTAATTTTAAGAGATGAAATACAGTTGATGACATGTATTGTTAAAAGAATACAGAACATCGCCTAGCAAGTTATTCTTTATTTTTTTTAAAAAAGGTATGTTATAGGTATACAGATAAGATGCATGTTGATCTTTTGAGGGAAAAAAACCCCTACAAACTACCATCTTCTAGCTTGTGTCAGGTGTCTGCTTGATCAAATACTTGTTTCACTGTATCAATATTGGTACTTTTCTAGACTTGAAAAGTAGATACAATTAAAATGATAAAACTTTATATGAGCTTTCTTCAATTTAGAAAAACATTATTAATATATCTTAATGATATCTGCTTTCACATGCTTACACAGTGTCAATGGTTTACAATAAACCAATAGTTAACATATTCTATCCCAGGTGTTTTGTTTGGTTAACCAATAACAACAAATAAAAATGAGTTTTAAAGACAAAGCCAAGGACATGTCATATAAAAAGTTAGCAACCTGAGAGAAACCAAAAAACTTTCTACCTATCAAATGTATCCTAAAAATCAAATGAATTAACTTAATAGTTTATTAAATCAGAAGAAAGTTATAAAAATAACACTTTGAAAACTGCTTTACTAGACAGATAAAGACAACTTCAGTGAGAATGGAAGAATTTAAATTCAAGATCTACAGTCATTTAAGTCTTATTGTATTAATACTATATTCTTGAACTTTAAAATCCTGTTTCAATAAAAATACAATCTTTCATTTGCTCTTTCCGTTTTCTTATAGACAAACAATTTTTACCTGATTTTTGTAATACCTTTTCACTAAGATACTTCATCAACCCTTTTTATTTTTTATTTTGAGAAGGGGTCTTGCTCAGTCTCTAAGTTGCTCAAAATTATGAACCAAAATTAGGCTCAAAATTATGAACCTTCTGCCTCAGCTTCCCAGAGTGTTAGGATTACAGGCATGCACCACCACATTTGGTTTAACTTTTTAAATTTTAATGTAACATAAAGTCCAGTATCAACTAAAGAAATGCAAATGATCTATAAATCTAGAAAGAACTTACAATGGCTACTTTTAGGATTTATTATCTTAGTCTGAAGACAATTCATCTTGTTGATGATAAAAACAAATATTTTCTTTCTTTCTTTCTTTCTTTCTTACCAGTGATTAAACTCAGGACTGTGCATTTGTCAGGCAGGTCCTTATGATGCTGAGCTATTTCCCCAGCCTTATTTTTTAAAATATATATTTTAGACAAATAATAAAGTATAATGCTTAACTCAGCCTGCCAGAATGTTCCTTAACACAAATGAAAGTGAGAATTTTTCTTCCTTTGAATCTACTTTTAGTTCATTTCTTTTTAACTTAAAGCTGTAGGGGCTGGGGAGATAGCTCTGAGGCACAAGTGCCTGCTGGGCAAGTGCAAGGTCGTGAGTTCGAACCCTGGTCCCACAAAAAAAGCTGTAGCTGAAAGATTCAAAACCTTCCCTCTACACTGGCAATGGAGTGCCTGGTGGCAATATGAGGCAGATGTAGTTTAAACTTTCATTTTACCCAAGCTAAAGAGCAAGTCTGTTGGGTCCTTAAGGTTGAGGCCATCTCTTTCATATAAGAAAACTCATTTAGAAAACAAATTGATTTGCAAGGGAACAACATGAGTCAAATGTTGACATTCGACTATTTGAACACTGAAACAGAAAAATCATGAGTAGAAATTAGTAAGATATAGAATTATATAAAAACTTATCTCACTTAAATATTATATACCTGAAATCAATAGCATTGAGCCCAAGCAGCATGCCAGCCAGCATATTTGCTTCCTCGCCCAAGACAATTGCTCCATCATCATAAAATCTCCTGAGAATGAAAAAATACAGAAAATTTAAAACAATAAAACTTGATCCTAAGAAATTATTTACAGCCAAAAATAATATAGAAAAGAGTACAATTTCACTTTTATAAAAATTGGTCACTGAAGTCTTGAAGATATTAGACGAAAACAAGGCAAACCTGATACTATAACAAAAAAGTATTCTAAGTATTCATATCTCTTTTTAAAATAATCTCTAAAATGACTCTGCTGATGGGTCTAAGGTGCCCAGAGTTTTCCCCAAGTAGTGAAGCAATATGAATGTGAAGTGAGGAGTAGCAAATTCAAAGTCATTTATGCTGGTCTGTTTTCCAAACTATGCAGACCATAAACCTACACTTAACAGCATGCAGCAGTTATGGTTGGAGTTTCAGTTCTGCTTTGATCCTGTTCTTTTCCTCTGCTTCTTTCTTTTGGAATGGTAATATTTGTCTGTAACATTGCACCCTAAGGTTATATAAGTTGTCTTTATTTTTGTAGAGTTCACAGCTGACAGTATTTCTTGAGTCTTAGAAAATACTTGGCCTTTTGAAAAATTCTAGACTTGTCGAGGCTTTGGAGACTTTGGTAATTGCATTTTCATTTGTATGTACAATGTTGTGTTATATTAGGCAAGTGTCCTAGGCATTTTCCTGTTGCCAAATAGAATATCTGACAACCACAAGTTAAAGGACAGTGGGTTTACTTTAACAGTTTTAGTACATGGTCAGCTAGCTCAAGGCACAAAGAAGATGGCAGAGAGCATGATGCAGGAAAAATCACTCTCATTGTGTTGGCCAGAAAGCAGAGTGAAGGGAGAGGGCAGGGAAGAATAAATCCTTCCATGATATACTGCCAGTGAACCCCTCTTCTGACCAGGCTCCACCTCTGAACAGCGCAAGTTCAGCTATGAACTTATCAGTGGACTACTCACTGATAAGGATAGCACCTCCAGGATCTAACCAACTTTCAAAAGCCCATACGTGAATACATAAGGTTTTGGGGAACATTCTAGATCTGAACCATAACAGGTGGAATTATGAATCTGCTGTTGTGCTTATTTGGAAATTAAGTACGTTCTAAAGAGATGTATTTCAGTAGCCAGTAGAAAGGGGATGAACTGTGGCAGTTAGGATGGGGTTCTACCTGACTGGTTTTGTAGTATGCCCCGGAAACCAGTAGGAGATACTTTTAGGTGCATCTGGATGGGTCACAGAGGCCTGGCCTTACGCCAATGTCTGGTCCTTACCCCTTCTTCTCTAGTGTTCTTCCTCCACTATGCTTCTTGGCTGCCACGAACTAATAAACAGTGTTGTTCCAAGATGCACTTCCTTCCTCCATAATGTCTCTGCCTTGGAGCCAGCCAATCATAGACTGAAACCAGCCTTCCCTTTTAGGTTATGGATATTGGTTATTGTATCTTACTGACAAGAAAACTGGCTAATATAACTTGTAATGAAAGGTTTATTTCCCTGAGAAAATAATAATAGGGACTAAAGTATTTTTCACAAAAACACTGTCATATGTAACAACTAGTTTATGTTTAGTAACCAGAGACTGTTGTACTTTGTATCTATTTACTTCATATATAGTGAATACTATGCATTAAAATGTAACATCATTTAGTAAATGAAATTTCATGTTACGCCGGGCGTGGTGGCGCATGCCTGTAATCCCAGCACTCGGGAGGCTGAGGCAGGAGGATCCGTGCGAGTTCGAGACCAGCCTTGGCTACAAAAGTGAGCTCAAGACCAGCCTCAACTGCATAGTGAGACCCTGTCTCAAAAAAAAAAAAAAAAAAAAAAAAAAAAAAAAAGACAAAAAAAAAGAAATTTCATGTTACGTTTTTTATTCATTAGCTTATAAAGACTACAAAAGATATAAATATGCTCACAATTCTACCATAAATTCTCAATAATTGTTCAGTTTGCTAATTTTACAAACACATCATTTGATACTTCAAGAAAATGAATTAACTGAGAAATCATCCTTAGTTTCAAGTTTATCATCAACACAAAGAATAAAAAATTTTCATCTAAAAGAACTATCCAAAGAGGCAGTCCAATTCTTATTTCAAATTCTACATAGCTTCAAGTAAGCCACACTACTTCTTGCAAAGTCATGTAAAGAAGATTCAATCCATGGTTCATAAGAAATTTTAAATGAATAAAAAATACGATGATGAAAATAAGAGTCAGTTATTTATCCTGACTGTAGCACATGTAAGGCTGAAAGCAAGTATGGTTGGGGGAGCAGCCTGGAATATGTACTGTACGAGGAACTGCTCTTAGTAATTTATATAAAAGGAGAAAAACTAAAATATGTAACCTAACAAGGATTAGTAAAATAAGTAGAAGGATTTTCTCTACGTTCACTGGAAGTGTTCTACAAATAGTTGCTTAAATAAATACATGTGCCTGAGATTATTGTCCCTAATCCAATGACTAAATTGTCTGATGGAGGAATATATTTCTGAAACTGGGAAGAACTATGTTTTCAATGATTGCAGATTACCATATTTTGTAGGACATATTCTTTAAAAGGAATTCTGCTTTAAATACTGGGGATCACTCATTATGCTTTTATTTCTCATGCTAAAAAAAGAAAACTCTACTTTTAAATTTCACATGAGCCTAACATGATTTGTAATTGTATTCAAAAAAGACAGGTCAAAAACATTCCTGCTCACTTACCAGTGTCATCAGTGTGTTAAAGACTATAACACACATAACACACACACACACACACACACACATATATATATATGTATATATATATGTATATATATATATATATATATATATATATATATATATATATATATGGACTGGCTCAGTCTGCCCTGGGGGTAAGATTGGTACAGCATGTGGTGATGTGGTGTTGGGGATCAAACCATAGTCCCTGAAGTTGCTCAAGCTTTCCTAAGCAGGTGCTTTAGACCACTGAACCATCTCACTGGCCTGCAATGTTTTTCTTTGATCTCATAGAAAAATTGGAATTTTAATAAATTTTGCTTATATAACTGAGATTATACAATAAATAAGCCAAGAGTAAAGCTTGAGATAACTACTACAGTAACAGCAATACACTACAAAACCCTGCCTTCTGTTCAAAATATTTTCTGCTCTAAAAATATTTTCATAAGAATCTAACAAAACAGTGTATTGAATTCCAAAAACATAAATATTGAAAGTACAATAGTAAAAAATACACAAGGCTCCATTAAATATTTATGTTACAGGATGTCATTAGGTACAGTTTTATACTTTGAAAGCAAGGAAAAACTACAAGTAATTACTGTAATGAAACATAAAGCACTCCTGTTTTTACTCAGTATCCTACCTCATGATCCCAATTCTCACCACTCTCTGGAATCAGAGATTAAACATAGGGTCTCACACTGAGTCACATTCCTTCCCCTCTTTAAAAATGACTGCTTGGCTGTGGTAGGGGAGAGGAGACCTGCAGGAGCTAAATCACCAGCACATTTTTGATTTTTAAGTTAAGAGAGTCTTGCTAAATTACCAATGCTGGCCTCAAACTTGCACTCCCCTGCTCTGGTTTCCTGAGTAACTGGGATTACAGGTATATGCCATCATATTTGGTTTAGGTATATGCTTTCCAATTATTTACACACTGGCTAGAAAATTATTAACTACAAGTACTTAAAAATTCATTTCTAGAAATACAAATGGGAAATAAATATATGAAAACATGCTCAAATCCCTGGTCATTAGAGAGATTCAAATTAAAACAACAGACTCCATGTCATTCTAGAGAGAATGGCTATCACCAAAAAGTCAACCAATAACAAATACTGTAGGAGCTGTGGGGGAAAAGGAACCCTATTCCATCTTTGGTGGGAGTACAGACTGGCACAGCCCCTATGGAAATCAGTATGGAGATTCCTCAAAAAGCTAGGATTGGAGGTCCCATTGGTGTGTTACACTCAGCCTGAGGCAGAGAGACAGAGGGCCAGAGAAAAAGACTCCCTTTCTGTTGCTCTCTGTTGCCCTGGTTGGCTGGTTGCCTCTGCTGCCATTTTGTTGCTGTTCTGCTGCTGTGAACTGGATGCTCTCCAGCCTTTCTACTCAGCCATGGGCCAGCTGAATATGGACTGAAACCTCTAGTAACTGTGAGCTAAATAAACATTTCCTTCCTTCATTTTGGGCGTCAAGTATTTCTCCTGGCAACAACAGAAGAGTAACTAAGACAGAATTTGGTACCAGAGAAGTAGGGTCATTGCTGTGACTAACCTGACCATGTGGATTACAAGTTTTGGGGAACGGCTTATGGGCAGAGGTAGGAAAGGTTTGGACAGGTTGTCTACTTGCAAAGTGCTGGAAAAGCTTTGGCTGTTTTATAGGGGAGATTCTAGTCAGAGCTCAGACTGGAAGACTGACAGAAGACCTGCCTGTAAAGACCAGGCTGGTGAGGTTTCTTCTGGGAAGAAGGACTGCATTGGTTGTTAGACTCCACATGATCTGTGCTATGGCTTGGCTGAAAGTCTGTCTTAATTTTGCTCCTGCCCAGAGACTTTGCCTAAGACTGAGATTATGCACAGTGGACTGATTAATCTTTCAAAAGATATTTCAAATCAGTGAACTACTGGGGCAGTGGTATGGTTGTTACTGGCAGCTTTTAGCTATATTTATGTTGAAAATCAAGAGCAAAGAGCCAAGGAGGATGATTTAAAATGTGAGTTTTGTCAGAAAGAAAGCACCAGGAAAGCTGTGGGCTGTAAAGATAGAGCTGAAAGGATCTCCATTGCTGGGAAGGAACCAAAGAATGAAAAAGATGGCTTGAGGGCATCACAGGAGGTGGCAGCTCTCCTTCCTTTTGCAGTCTCAGAATTTCAAAAACTTTCATTTAAAACTGATGGAAAAATGAAGATTTCCATGACAAGGAACACTTCAAGAAATTCATGGGCTGGCCAGATAGCTCAGCAGACTAAAGCACCTGCTTAGGGGCACCCCCCAGGGCATGCTGAGATGGCAATTGAGACTGGGTGTGGTAGCTAGAACCACTTGGGAGGCTGAAAACAGGAGGATCACTAAGAGTCTTCTCTATGTAGTGAGACCCTGTAGACCCTGTCCTAAATAATAATAAAAAAAATCATGATCATCAAACCAACATTATAAAATATTCTCAAGGATATCCTAAGAAAGAGAAAATAATGCCAATAACTAAGAGATAATAATGCTAACAATGATAATAAGTAAAAAAGAATTAATACACTAACCATAAGCGATAAAAAGGAAACCAGCAAAAGGAAAATGATGCAATGCCAGTGTTATGGCTTGTACTAGATGTTCTTCCAAATCCTCCATACAGTCATAGTTGAAGAGTTTCATTGGTGTCTGGATTAAGGTGTATGATGCTAGAATTAAGGATGTCCCATGCTAAGTGTGGGTAGCACCAATCAATAAAGTTGTAGCCAGGACAGAGTAAAAGGTAAAGAAAATAGTTGGTGTTTCTGCCTGCTGTCGCATGCTACTTTGCTGCCTCTTGCCTTCTTATCATGCACTATTTCTCTTCTATGATGCCCCTTTGTCATGCCACCACCTTGGAACCAGTCTACTATGGACTGAAACCTCTGCTCTGAGCTGAAATAACCTTTCCTCTTTTAACGTGGGGTGTTGGGTACTTTGTTTTACCAGTGAGAAAAGTAACTAAGAAAAAAAATAATACTCTGCAGTAAAAATTTGCAATCTGAATGGTCTCAAATCTCTAATCAAAACATATTAGAATAGATCAAGAAAGAAAACCTAATAATATTCAGTGTACAAGAACTTATTTAATTAAAAAACTCTCACATTAAAAACCAAAGAATAAAAAACAATATTCCATGCAGCAGGAATCAGGAAAAAAAGCAGGAACTGCTATCTTAATTGTAGACAAGGTAGATTTCAAGCCAAGACTTCTAAGAGACAAAGAAGATCACTACATACTGGTTAAGAGAACAATTCAATGGACGGTTAATAGTTATAAGCATATAGGTATCAAAATACCTGCACACCCAACTTCATAAAATAGTCTGAGAAAAGATCGAAATTCATGCAATTAAAAATTGAAAAGGTGAAAACACAATGTGCTATGATTTATGTCTAGCTGTCCCCCCATAAGCCTCATGCAATCATGGGGCAGGGACTTCTAGAGTTTGAGACTTGACTCGTAATCTGCTGGGATTATGTGTTTTAGTACTATGGGATTATGAGTCTAAATACTGCTGGGATTACGAGTGTAACCTAAAGCCAATAGACTGAGGTAGGGAACCTGAATGTAATATAAAGAGAGATAGAGAGAAAAACTCTCTCTGCTCTTCTGTTGCTCTCTGCTCCCCTGGTTTGTTCTGTTGCCTCTGTCACCATATTATTGCTGTTCCACTGCCATGAACTGCTGTTCTCTGCCATGTGCCTCTCTGCCTTTGAGCCAGCCAAGTATAGACTGAAACTTCCAGAAACTGTAAGCTAAACAAACCTTTCCTTTCTTCATTTTGGGTGTCAGGTATTTGTCCCAGCAATGAGAAAGGAGTAACTAAGACAATGATTCTGTAAAAATCAGAAGATTATTGGTAGTCACTTTGAAAACCTGAACTCTAACAAAACAGTAATTCACATTACTTGGATAATTCATAGACATATATGAACTACCAAAGATAAATTAAGGATACATAAAAATCTTCAATAACCTAATATTAGCCAATGAAATTGAAGAATAAAAGAAAAACCAAATGAGAAAAGCTGAGGTCCCAATGGATTTACTGCTAAGTTCTCCAAGAACTTTAGATAATATCTAACACTAATAATTTTCAAATTCTTTTATGAAATTGAAAGTGAAGCAATACTCGCAGCATTATTCTTTGCAAGCAAGCATTAGTCTGATTCCTAGAAAAGAACCAAACCAAAAAAAGGGCTCAGGCCAATCTCCTTAAATGAGTATCAGTGCAAAAACCTCATTTAAATACTGACAAACAGAATGCAGCAAATCATTAAAATGATTGTTCTCCATGACCAAGTAGCTTTTCTCTCGGTGTATACGTGGTTCAACATATATAGGTATATACAATATAGTACATAAATGGGAGCAAGGACAAAAATTCACAATAAATTTGAATTAATGCATAAAAAATATTTGAAAAATATATTCATCATAAAAATCCTAAAGTAAACAGGAATATTTTATTTCAATCAGATAAAAGCCCTCTATGAAAAACCAATAGCCAATATCATACTAAATGGAGAAAAGCTAAAAACTTTCACTCTAATACCAAGACAAACACATGGATATCTACTATCACCATTTATGTTCAAAATAGAGCTCTTAAAAACACTAGAGCAGTCAGAAAAAAGACAGAAATACAAAAGATATGAATAGCAAAGGAAGAAGTTAATTTATTATTATTTGTAAATGATTAATTCTTTACATAGAGAAAAACTACACCAAAAGATTCCTGAAATTAATAATGAAGTTCAGTAGCATAGCAGGTATGGTGGATCGCCAACTGGTGGTCAACTTGATACAACCAGTCATGTTTCCTTTCTTGCTGGTGTCCTTTGAAGCACAAAGTTTTAAATTTTAATCCTGCCCAATTTATCCATTTTTCTTTTACTCTTTATACATTTTCTATTATAGGAAATTAATTTTCAATTAAAAGAAGATTTACATCTGTTTTCTTCTAAGCATCTTACATTTAAGTCTAATCCATTTAAGCTTTTTGAATAGGTCGTGAGAGACTATACAAGAGCAACTTTTAATAATGTTATTTTTTTCATATGAACATAGTAGCCTTCCCTTATTCATGAGAATATGTTCCAAGATTCTCAGCAGGTATCTGAAACTGTAATAGAAAACTTTATAGAAAGCCTCCTACTAAGTATTGGTTAAACTTCTAATTCTTTTGCATGTACTGATGCTGAGAAAGTAATATGCATTTGGTAGATGCTCTATATCACCACTTGAATTCCTGGGGTGGCAATGTGCAGTACCACACTCTGTGTGATGCTGGGAGGCAGCAGTGAGCTGCAGCTCCTCATCAGCCATGCAATCACATGATTACTATTGTACAACACTTTGCGTTAAAGTTTTTTTTTTTTTTTTTTTGCCTAAATGAAGGTTAGTGTTCTAAGAATGTTAAGGTAAGATAGGCTAAGTTATAATGCATGATTAGTTAGGTATATTAAATGCATTTTTTTACTTACAACTTACAAGTCACCATAGGATTACTGGAATACTGTAAGCCAAAGAGCAAATATACATATTCTGTATTTTCCTATACTATGTACTTATGGTAAAGTTTAACCTAAAAATTAAGACAGTAAGAGAACAACAATAAAACAGAACAATTATTAGCAACAGACCCATAACAGACATTATTTGACACTTGTTATTTGTTCACTTTCAAATTTTTTTCAATATTTCAAGGTGGTAGGTAACTGGAACTGTGGAAAACAAATCCTTGGACACAAGAGGATTATATTAACGTAAAACCTTTAAGTATATCCAGATTTCAAAACTCTTTGACTATAAAGATTTTGGAAAAAAAATAAAGATTTTGGTAACTTATTACTGACTAGTCTATCTACTTTTCTAAAATTGAGGAAATTGTCCACCAAATCCCATTATCTTTCTGTGATAGTTCTGTAGTTTACAAAGTTTTATTTCATACTTTTTTACATTTTAAGATATTGTGGAAGTTAAGACTTCTTCAGAATGCAACTGTCATTATAATTAATTCTGTGTTATAATTATAAACTAAGATGTGGGATTCCATAAAGGTAATTTTATCTTCATATTTTTCTTATCTGTTATTTCAAGTTTCTACTGAAATATTTTCAATATTTCTTTGAATATCACATTTGAATTTTTTTTTTTTTTTTTTTGAGACAGGGTCTCGCTGTGAGTCCAGGCTGGCCTTGAGCTCATTTTTGTGGCCCAGGCTGATCTCAAATTCGCACTGATCCTCCTGCCTCAGCCTCCCAAGCACTGGGATTACAGGTGTATGCCACCATGCCTGGCCACATTTGAAATTTTTTAATTTAACTTTTCTAATTCTAATTATTTTCCAGTCTGTGAGTAGAGAGAAATTAAAAGTTTGAGCAAATTACCTCAGTTTGTATTTTATTCTCATTTGCAGATCTTCCCAAGAACAGACCAAAGCAACTCTCCCCTTATTTTTCTTTCTTTTTAATATTTAGACTCTAATCTTCACTCTCCCAACTGCTCATCTCCAGTAATCTAATTTCCAGTAATATCTGATCTCTTAACCATGAAACGCAAGATATTTTATTTTTGTTTTTTTTCAGTTTTTGTCTAGGACATTGTCTACCTTAGAAAACAGATCATATTAATTCCTTTAATCCTTGCAGCTAGTCATATACTCTTTAAAAAACTTGCATTTATATTCCCCTCCACTCCTTCTCCCAGACTTATCCTTGGACTTTCACTGCTTAGTGTCTTCCAAGTTGCCTGTCTTAGCTCATGTAGCTCCTCCTCCTATACCGGCATAAATACTTGTACAATTATTATTATTATTTTTTTGTCTTTTTGAGACAGGGTCTCGCTATGCAGTTGAGGCTGTCCTTGAGCTCACTTTTGTAGCCCAGGCTGGTCTCGAACTCGCACCGATCCTCCTGCCTCAGCCTCCCGAGTGCTGGGATTACAAGTGTGAGCCATCACGCCCGGCTCTTGTACAATTATTTTAAAGGATATCATTACTCTTTGTCTGTGAAGTCAGACCGAAGAAGAAGAAGAAATACAGTTGATTCAGATACTCTCAAGATTCCTAAAGGATTAGAGACAACTCCTCTTCCTACTAGAAGTACTTGTCCCAGGAAACAGCCATATAAAAGGTAAAGTACAACTATACTATCCTTATAGTTCACAAATTTAATTTTCTAAATCTATTTGTTTACCTAGAGATTTGCACTCAATTTTATTTATTTAAAGTTTAATTTGCTTATTTCAGTGAGGCGTTATAACTAGTAAAAGGAAAATCCTTCTGATTTTTTACATTTTTATTTCTAAGATGAAAATTCTAAAATAGCTTCCTGAGGGCTGGGGAGATAGCTCCATGGCATAAGTGGCTGCCTGGCAAGTGCAAGGTCGTGAGTTTGAACCCCAGTCCTGCAAAAAACAAAACAAAAAAAACCCTAAAATAGCTTCCTACATACTTCCTTTCTTGGGTATTACAAAACCATTATACTCATATGTAAATATTGTGATTCATATAAATGTGTTTAAGTGTGTATATCTTTACCTGCACATATATCCTAAGATCATGATTACAGAATATTTTTGTATAATACAAGAATATACTTCATAGACTTTTAAGAGCTGAATCATTTCCTCTTTATCAAAAACATTATAGCTATGAACAAGTCAACAAACATTTTACTTTAAATATTTAAACTACTTATTCTAAAAACAATTTATTCAAGAATTATTCTGCCCTACCCAAACATTTCAACTAGTAAGGCTAAAACTTATGAAGATCATTAATATCTTAATTTCAATATAGAAAGGATGCAATAATTATTACATACTTACTTTTGATTTCCTTAATTTAGGATTTCTAGGTTTCAACTACTGGAAGCCGTTATTATGCTCTATTTCTATTTTGAAAGCTGTAATATTCTTAACATTTATTTTTAGCAATTAAACTCATTAATTAGAACTAATAAATGCAGAAATGTATCCATCTTTAGAATACTCTGAGCATAATTCTGTTAGAAAATAATGCAATCTCTACATACATATATATGACAAATGCAAATTTTTTAATGAAAAGTTTTTCTGTCCTGGAAAAATTTATAAATATTATCATTTTTCTTTACTTCTCCCAAATTAATCTTGTTATGTTATTACTTACAAAATAGAAGAATCTAATTAAAATAGTGTAATTTGCACCAGCTAGTTAGTCAAAAGACTATGGCATAATAACCCTGTCTAGGTTTTCTCAAAATCTAGTATGCTAAAAGTATGAAGACACGAAAATTGAGACTGCAGAAATATAAATTCTTATTGCTTAATTTTCTTTATCAAAACTCATTTACAGTTAGCATTGGCTAGTCTTCTTTTTGATAAATATAACTACTGAGGTAAAAATAAGTACGGTAATTTATAAGCATCTAAAGTAATGCTGTCCACAGAACTTTCTGTGAAAAAGAAAATGTTCTGGTCTGTGATACCTATTAACCACATGTAGTTACTGAGCACCTGATGTGTGGCACAGTAATTAAAGAACTAAATTTGGAATTCTATAGCTTATAGTTGGCTAGTAGTGAGTGACGTTAGATAGTATGTGTGTAAGGTAATGAAATCACTAAGCATTTTCATGAGTAACTACTTTTGCTATGGATAAAAGTGGTTTCTTAGGGCTAGCCAGATAGCTCAATGGATTAAAGCACCTGCTTAGGCGGACCAGGGTTAGATTCCTGGCATGCTGTGCCAGCCCCGCCTCTGGGGCTCACTGAGACAATGAATGAGACTGGGTGTGGTGGTATGCACCTGTAATCCCAGCACTTGGGAGGCTGAAAACAGGAGGATCACTGCAAATTCGATCTATGTAGTGACACCCTGTAGACCCAGAATTAAATACAGAAAAAAGAAAAGTGTTTTCTTCAACAAGACATGATCAGCAAAACAGAGCTCAATAAGAATAATGGATGTCTGGAATGGACCTTATTTTCTGCCATCATAAAAAATTAATAAGGTTCCATGTTTTTACATGGCCACAGCTTATTATCTCTAAGATAATGTTATATATATATATATATATATATATATATATATATATATATATAACAAAAAAAATCATTTTTACAGGCTGCCCTAAAAACACAATTAGGACTAAGGAAATAGCTCAGCAGCATAAGTGTCTGCCTGCAAGTGCAAGCAAGGTCCTAAATTTGATCCCCAGTACCACCAAAAAAAACCCCAACAGAAACACACACACACACACACACACACACACATGCGAGAGAGAGAGAGAGAGAGAGAGAGAGAGAGAGAGAGAGAGAGAGAGAGAGAGAAGAGAAGAGAAGTGAATAGCTACTAGCTACTAGCCTGGGCAGTAACACTATTTCAAAATAAAATTTAAAAAGGGCTCAGATGTAGCTCAGTAAAAGACTCTAGCTTTAGTCCTCATTTAGTCCTCACCACACAAATCAAACAAAAAAACATATGACTATATTATATTCTTTATAAACAAGAAAATAAGGAAAAACTATAGTATAAAAAGAGAAGAGAAATATAAGAATGCCACACATCATTCTTCAAATCAGTCCGGGAAAAAGCCTATACAGAGAATGAATATTCAACTGTTGAAAGAATGAGCATCAGAAGATTCAGAAAAAGTATATTCCAGGTATAATGTACCTGTATTTTACATAAATCTATGTAAATATATGTTTAGAACTTAATCACATTATCTTAGAATTAATAAAAGGAGGAAATAAAATAATTGAATGTTTTAGAAATTAAATAACTGAACTCTATTATGATTTCTAATTCTTTAGGTCATTCTTTCAAACAAGTTATTATAAAATCAAAGATCTTTTAAACCTGGTTGTTTTGAAGTCTCTCAGAGCTGTAGAAATGTATTCAGACAAGTGTTTCTCCATAAGTGCTACTCTGATCCAAGCTCTACCCTAAAAGGAAGAAGAAAGAGAAATGAAAAAAATTAAAAATAAATTTTCTTATTATGCCACTGAAAATATAAGTGATTTAACACATACATAAAAATTCATTTAAATATATATTTAGTAAAGACTAACAAAAATATTTAAGTAGGTAAAAGTAACAAATCTTTTATAGAGTGTATATTTTTTAGAAGGTATAGGGTACAACAAATCAGATTAACTTGCTATCCTCCAGTAGCGCAAAGTGTTAAGAGTTACTTACATTAGACACTTACTTTGAAACATATAATATACTTGGGAGGCTGTAAACAGGTGGATCACTACGAGTCTGATCTCGTAGTGAGTCCCTGAACAACCTGTAGACCCTTCCTTAAATACAAAAATAAGAAACATATAATATAATCATAAAATAAAACTCTCTAGCCCTAAAGTCAGCATTTTGTATAATATGATTCCTCATAAAACATGAGGAACAGGGTCTTCTCAAGACACTAAACACTGTAATACCACTCAAGAGAATTTCCCATCTTAGGCTTCCGGAAGTTTTTAAAAACTTTAATAACTTTATTGAAAGTCAATAATTATATAGCATATTAAAAATTGTACACAAATACTGGAATGTGAAAATATAAGATGTAGACAAAGTGAATTTTAAAGAAATATTTCTGGAATGAATACATAGCATAAGATTAATAATGGATTGCATATTTTAAATAAATTATTTACAGACTTAAATGAATATAACAATAAAACTGTCTAAAATAAAACTGAAGAAAGAGCTTACAGGTCAGTCATATAATAGTTGATTCTATGCCATAGCCAAGAAACTTATATTCATATAATAGAATTTTTAAAGTAGAAAGGGGAATATTTAAAGATTTAAAATTTCTAAAATTAGTTGAAACATTTCCAAGAAATATGAACCTTTTGCATAAGAAATATGAATAAAATCATACCAAGGTACTTGAAAATGAACTTGTCCAAATCTAATTGCAAAGAAAAAAATCATCAAAGCACATATACAAAATCTCTCTATATATATTAGCTATGGAGGAGCAAAATTAAATAACATCCCATTCTACATTAGGAAAAAAAAAAAAAAAAGCCAGTGGGTAAGAAACTAGATTAATTAGTTAAAAAAACTGAAAGAAAAAAATTCTGTCCTCATTGAATTTGATACTTAGGAAACACACCTTTGAAAACCAAAAGAAAAATATTTTCTAGTTATACAAACTCAAAATATTCTAATATCTTCAGATGTAGCATAAAGAAAATAACAAAGATCATAATACAGAAGGCAAACGAACTTGCTGTATGATTCTGGATAAAGAATAAAAAGCTCTCAAAATGGTAGTTATGCAGGACTATATAAACTATAATTATATTAGGTCATTGAAGATTTCTACAAAACAGTGTCAATCTTATGTCAGGTTATACACATATTTTTTCATACATACATGTGTGTGTGTGTGTGTGTGTGTGTAGAAGACAAGGAAGAACTAATGCAAAGTCAATGGAAAAAGGAAATATACTGTTTCTGATATAAGGAGAAAATATACCATGTCTTAAAAGTAGATTGTAACTCAAAGATATAGTATAAATCATAAAAATTAAACAATATTTATAAAATTAATTAAATATTAATCAATTAAAAATTAAATATTTCAAAACAATATTCCAAAATTAAAATTAAACTGTGAGTCCAACTAAGAGGACAGAAAGTTGTGTATCAGATGTATGAATCTGTGATCAATTGAGTACTCACACAGTATTTGACTGGGTTAATATATACAAAAATATTAACAAAAAGTTTTCATGATAGCAAAGAATCACTAAGAATAAAACATAACATAAAGATTAGAATGGCAAATATACGACCAGCACTTCTAACAGTTTGGGGGATAGGATATCACACAAAATTCTAGTATAGCGTGGATGTGGACAGTGTCCATAATGCTTACTAGTGTCCAAGTGCCACTTGTGAAACTGAGCTACTGCTATTTCCTTGTAATCCACCTTGCAGACCTGGACAGAATCATGATCCATAGTGTGCAAGAGATGTCCATTTGTACAGTATGCTCACGGAAATATTTTGCTGCTGTATACAAAAATTGAAAGATTGCTATTACATACCTTTTTCTCCTGTGTTTAATTGTTTGCTCTATTTGGTGGGTTCTTTATGTTCTCATTCATGGAGTTGTTATTTTGATCTCTCTCTACAATATCTTTTAGTAGTCTGTGTAGGGTTGAGCTTGTCATCATGAAATTCTTTAGTTGTTCTTTGTCATGGAAGTATTTCCCTTCTTCATTATACTTGAAAAAGAGTTTTGCAGGATATATCAGTCTGGGTTGGAATTTGTTTTCTTGCAAGACTTGTACTTTGCTCCAGGCTCTTCTTTTTTTTTTTTTTAATATAGGGGGAGAGGGAGGGG
>PVJA010032001.1:0-24466 GCA_004027025.1 Myocastor coypus
GGAAATTTTTTTGCTCTGATCAGTCCTGGGCCTTGTACGAGATGGAGTGATATTCCTGAGCTCTACCCAGTGGATATCACCAGTGCTTTCTTTTTATGGTAACCAAATGATGACTATAAACATTGCAAAATAAATAGTAGAGAAAAAGGCAGCCAAGGCCAATCATGGCAGAGAGAGAGAAAGAGAGGGAGACAGAGAGAGAGAGAGACGAGAGAGACAGAGACAGAGAAAGACAGAGACAGAAACAGAGACAGGGAGAGACAGAGAGAGAGAAAGAGAGACAGACAGACAGACAGACAGACAGACAGAGATAGACACAGAGAGGGAGATAGAACATGAGAATGAAAAAAGAAGAAAGAGGAGACAGACAAAGAGACAAAACACACCAAGAAAGAGATAAAGAGAAAAAGAAACAAAAACATAGAAGGAAAGAAAGTGGAAGAGAAAGAGAGCAAGAAGAAGAGAGGAAAGTAGTAGAAAGAGGAGAAAAGCAGAGAGGCTGCCCGAGTTTGTCTTTGCAGAACAGCTGTCCTCTGCATCCCATGGTACAACTGAAAACTAGGACCAAATTCTTTTTCTGTTGAAAGCGGGAAAGAGTGAGTTTGTTTCCACAATTGGCTCATTATGTGAAAAATAACTCAGTTTCTCATGAAGCGCTTTCCCTTTGTCAGCAGAAGGTGAGAAGTGCAGTACGGAAGGAGGTGGGTGAGGGGCCCGCCCAGCCCACGCACTTCCCCAGGCCTCTCCTCGTGCGAGTGCACACACTGACCGCGAGCATCTCAGCCCAGCCCTGCACTTCTTTCTCATCCATTTCTCTTCTTTCCAGATTTCTTTCCCCTTTGCCTCAATCCTCCTCTTATAAATTGATGGGAGAACCTTCGTATGGAGAATGTATTCCCTATAAAGGACATTAGGTAGAAAATTAGTCATTCTTAAAGAAAACAAGTAGCTCTCGGGTTTTTTAAAAATCTATTTATGCAGTTAAATAGATGCAACTGACATGCAGCCCTATGTCAGGAATTATGGTGTGATATTTCAGAGAAACATTTCTTTAATTAAACATGACCTTCCCATATACTTGCTATGGTTTGTGTCTAGTTGTCCCGGCAAAGCCTCATGCAGTCATAGAGCAGCTTCTAGAGTTTGTGTTTAGTTCATGATCCAATACAGGGATTATGGGTATGAATGCTACAGCTGCCTTGGGGTGGGAAATCTGTATTACAGTGTAAGGAGGGGAGAGAGGCTAGCTAGCTGCCATAGTAGCTGCTGCTGCTTCCCCCTCTGTCTTTGTTTTCTGTGCCCATGAACTGTTGCCCACTGCCATGTGGCACTCTGCCTTGGAGCCAGCCAAGTATGGACTGAAACCTCCACTAACTATGAGCTCAATAAACCTTTCCTTCCATAATTTTGGGTGTCAGGTATTTTGGCCCAGCTATGAGAGAAAAATAACCAAGACAGTATTCATGCAATATGAGTCATCTTATTAAATATATTTTTCTATGTCTTATAAATGAAAAACCTTTTAATTTTACCAATAAGCAAATATACACATGAAATATATTGATATTTCTTCCATCTAAAGCTTTATATTACATTTTACATATGTGCTTATGATTTGATACATGCAGTCCTATTGTTATCAATATCCCAGAATAAGTCATGCTTTATAATGTAATTCTTTTAGCTCCTTTTATTAAGAAATTAAGGGGAGGCACGTGCTTATCTCCTGTAGGGTACAGATTGTGTCAGGGATGTTTTAATTAATCATACTTTCAAATTATCTGAAGAGAGCTAGCACATCCCAAATGGATAAAATAAATTCCCAGCAGCGACATCTTCTGTGGCCTGGGTACATTGCCCACAGCCCACAGTTGCATAATCACTTGCCCAGCTGGACTGCAGTTCAGAACGCTGTGGAGGAAGCAAGTCATCCCGAACCTGCTTTCTTCTCCCTTCCTCAGGACCGTGGGCACAGCGTGCAAAGCCTTTTCTCTCCAAACCAAAAGCATTTCTGATGTCTAGTTCAGCCGCTCCAAAATGCTCTCACTTTCTAGGCATCCTAACCCTGTCTGTCCCAACTTGTGCAGCTGGGTTCAACACGGCTTTCTCTTTCAGTTCTTCAACTTCCACCTACATCTGCGCTAATTCACAGTCATGCCTTTCCATGCAATAACTTATCCAATGGTTATAGCTACACACACACACACACACACACACACACACACACACACACACACACAGGAGCATGAGCAATCTTATTGGGGGAAAACAAAGGGATGGAAAATACTACTACAGATACGAGTGTTGCAAACGTCCAGGCTGTGCGCACACTTTGAGTCCGCATTCTTCTTTTGTGAACACGATGGCTTCATTGGGAATGGGTGCAGTGAGGAGGGCCTTGGAGAGAGTCGCATGTGCTTCTCCAGGAGACACACTGTTCCTTCCTCCTGTATAAAGTAGCACTGGCTTCTCAACTCAAAAGAGGGATCACTCTTTTCCCTTCACAATATAGTCATATTCTCAGTGTACAACCCGTAATCATTTTGTACTCCTATTTAATTCCTATGAATCCAGAAATAGTTCTAGCAAGATTTAAGTTTAATTCTATGCATTTAATTAATGCTTCTCTAAAGAAAGCTTCTTCTTAATAAGATATTGACATGTCTTTGTTCTAGAGCTATGACTCTTACATTGTCTTTTTAATTATTAAATCTTATGCTTATGATTAGCCCAACAGATTTCCTAAAATTAACTGTGACCAAATCAATATCAGTGGCATAATTATACATCCACCTTCTATTTTAGTATTGCCTTGGAGAGCTTAATAATTCTCAATTTCAAAAATGAACAAGAGAAAAGAATGAATTTCATCCTTGTGTATTATAGCCTCTGGGTTAAGTATCATAACTTATGTCAATGAAAAATCTAATTGATAAGGAGAATTTTATTAGATGAAACAATTTTTAAAAAAATCTTCCTTCAAGCCGGGGAAACTTGAAATTCTGAGAAATTTTTAAAAGTTTCTTCTTAATAGCATTGCTCATTCTATTGCCCAAAGCAAATCGATATATGTTATGCTTTGAGACAAGTTGTTGCCCCAGTGCCTCATGCAGTCATGGCAGGTAGTTGGCATTAAACTGTAAGGAGGGGAGAGAGGCTGGCTAGCTGCCTGAGCTGCCGCCACTCACTTTGGCTCTCTGCTCCTTGCTGCTGCTATGAAACATAGTGCTCTGCCCTGTGCCACTCTGCCTTGGAGCCGACTGAGTATGGACCGCAACCTCCAGAACCTGTGAGCTAAATAAGCCTTTCCTTCCCTAATTTTGAGTGTCAGGTATTTATCCCAGTAGTGAGAGAAGAGTAACCAAGACAATATATGCCTTAAATATTTTTTAAACAATAAAGTGTTGTATATGATGTGTATTTATGTTATCACTTCGATGTATACTACAGTTATTGTAGAAGAAATGAAATTTCTGCTAATGAAGTCCTCCTTCATTTCTCTGCTTCTTATCTTCCTCATTTCTTTTTATTTTCTTTTTTATTCTCTTTTGTTCCTTCCCACCCTCCGTCCCTCACTCCTCTCAGTATATTAGATACATGAAATTGTGTGAATTTAGTAGTAATTCTAATGATAAGTTACACTTTTTCTCTAAAAGATAGACTTCACTTTCATGATTTGAAGGTAACTAGTTTTCTACATTGACAGGAAAGCATTTGCTATTATCTTACAAAAGATTTGAGGCTATACATTGTCTTGGCAGGTTTCCATTGTTCACTCAATAGATGACTCAAATTCATTTTAGTATTTGACATAATTTCATTCTGCAACACTATGCCATAAGGTCTATATTTATGTTTGTTTCTTAGATAAGGACACTGAGACATCCAAAATTTGGGTAAAATATATTTAGCTATAAAAACTAGCTTGTTGCCGGCCTGGTGGTGCATGCCTTTAATCCCAGCACTCGGGAGGCTGAGGCAGGAGGACTGGTGCGAGTTCGAGATCAGCCTAGGCTACAAAAGGGAGCTCAAGGCCAGCCAGAACTGCATAGTGAGACCCTGTCTCAAAAGGACAAAAAAAAAAAAAAAAAAAAGCTAGCTTGTTACATTCATTCTAGTTCATGAACATCATTGTATTTCGCACAGTCTTTTATTTGGGCTGAGACTAGAACAACAACAAAAAAATCAATCGATAGCTATTTTTTTTAATTTTTAATTTTTATTTATTTTTTTCTTGTTTCAGAACTTTTGTTTGTTTATTTATTTATTTTTATGGCCCGCTCAGCCTGCCCTGAGGGCAGGGCTGGCGCAGCATGCGGTGCCGGGGATCGAACCGCAGTCCCTGAAGCAGCCTAAACTTTCCTAAGCAGGCGCTTTACACCATTGAACCATCCTGCCGGGCACTGGATAGCTATTAATAAATGAAACAGCATTAAAACTTTAACTATCAGGCTAGGAAGATAGCTCAGCCAGCACTATGAGCACCTGCCTGGCAAGCACAAGGTTTTGAGTTCAATCTGCAGTACCACAAAAAGAAAAACAAGCAAAAAACACTGTCATGAGATTTGAACAAATGATAATCATGACTGAAAGTAACATATTTTTGATTCCATAAATAAGTTCTGTTCTTTACCAAAAATTTGCAGTTGGAAGATCCTGATTACAATATGGACGTAGAGGAAAGAAGACAAAGGCAGTAAGGCAGTGAACACAATCATCTGGTCCATCTCAGAAGGTGCCAGCTGCATGTGTCTCCAGGTTCTCAGAGGAATGGGCTTTTCTCTAATCTTCTATTTTATTCTTTTTCTTTTTAATTTTTGTTTTAAACAATTAAAAAAGGATTATATTCTTTTCTTGGGACGAGACACATAACCTCTGGAAATATTTGAGGAGGCAGGTTAAATATTTGAGACAGTCTAGGAATGGTTCGTGTTTTCAGAACAAGGTACATTCCAACTTGACAAAGGAAAATCCCTTTCTCTATAGTTCACGTGGGCATTCGGGCGAGTTGTGTCATTTTGTTTTCTTTTGACAGATGTCCCAAAGATCTACAAATCAGAGCCTTATCTACATAGTCTTATAATAGAAAGGTAATGATGATCCATGTTAATAACTCTGAATTATGCGTTCTTAACTACTGTATTCCCAACAATTTGTGTTTTACATGCCTGCAAGCAGAAACGGGGGCTGAGTGTTCAATCCCTGAGATCTGTGGTGCCGGGCCCTCCCCTGTAGCATGCTGAGACTCCAATTGAGACTGGGTGTGGCGACACACACCTATAATCACAGCTCTTTGGAGGCTATAAACAGGCAGATCACTATCAGTGTGATCCTAAACACCTGTAAACCTTTCCCTAAAATACAAACAAACAAACAAAAGTGTTTTACAAATTCACAGAGAGTACAAATGTCTTTTTTTTTTTTTGAGACAGGGTCTCATTATGCAGTTCAGACTGGCCCTGCACTCACTGGCTTTGCACAGGCTGGTCTTGAACTCACAGCGATCCTCCTGCCTCAGCCTCCCAAGTGCTGGGATTACAGGTGTGCATCACCACACCCAGCTACAGAGAGCACAAATGAAAGAGCCATGATGTAAATACAGATAATCAGATTCCACAGGTTATCTAGAGAATTGCAGAAATACTTACCTCAGGAAAGCTGTGCTTTCTGATATAAAATACTGTCAGATTTACTTAACAATATATGAAAAGACTGTTTTTCATGTTTTTCAATGCAGAACCCACAGTGTGTATTGATCTGAGTTTTGCCACTAAACTAAATATTCTACTTCCATAAAAGTTACTCTTGTAATTCAATAAAATCTTGCCTTCCTCAATGTGTGTGAGTCACTGGAAGCTTAGTGGGTTGTTACCTGGCCTCTTTTCTTCAATAAGAATATTTGATTGCATAATTAGTAAACCTTCAACAAAAGCCATTATTTTATACATTCATAGTACATTCCTTCCTTCTATTTTCTTTGGAAAAAATGACTGCACTGTTGAGAGCAGGATGTAGGCTGTTATCCATCAGTAAAATACATCGCAGATGTGGAAGCACCCTCAGCAATGACTCCGCCCAGCCCCCATTCCCTTCAGCCGGTCATCCTGGGTTATGCTGCCTCTGAATCCAAGCCCAGGAAGCTGTGGAAAGCAGGGCAGTGAGCCGAGCATGTCAAGAGCAATGGAAAGAAAATACAAAATCCACATCTTAGCTAAGGTGTTGTTAAGCATATAATAAGCCTGATTAATGCTTTTCAGGCTTTGTGTGCTAATCTAGAAAATAGGAATGTTCGTTTTTACCAAGAAGGTTTATTTGAAGACTAGTTTGGCATATGATAATGACTCAACTTTATTATCTTTACCTTTCCTTTCACTTCTTCTTTTGGGTTCTGTTGGTGTGCTAAGCCAGCTCCTCACTCTGAAGGAGTATCAATCACTTTCCCATCTGGGTCTTTCTGGTGCTATGCACATGACTCAATAGGGTTCCACACTGTCCTAAACATAGTAGTACATTTGTTTCTATTGTATGCCAGGATATAGTTTTCTTGAAATAGAAGCCTAAACTTATTTGTTGTATCCTGAAAATCTGTAATAGATCTTTGCACATGTGGCCAAAACATAAATATGCCCTTGTGGAAAATTAAATCAGGTAGATCTGTCAGCTTTGGTTTCCTACTCACTAGTTATAGGAATGGGACTGGTCTTTTAGCAACATTATGACAATTAATACAACAGTTTCAAATAGTTAAAATCATACATGTTTAAGTACAGATTACACTGTATTCACAAGTGGAATATTATTTAATGTCACAGAAGGGGCTTATGGTCTTTTGTCCTACATCATTAAGAAGAGTGTTGAATTCAAGCTCAGATCTCATAACAGTTATCCTGTAGGAAACAAAATTGATCTTCAGCTTTCCCAAATATATTTTCCATTTTTTCTTTTCTGTGTTTAGGACATAGTCTAGAAAGTCTACAGTGTCTCATTACATAGGTCTTCTGTTTTTAGCTTCCCATGTGCTGGGCAGGCGGGTGCCACCACACCCAGTCTCAGTCACCATCTCAGCACACCCCGTGGATGGGACTGATACAGCATGCCATGGATCCAACCTTGGCAGATGGTTTGGCCCACTGAGGTATTAGGCAGGCCACTGTCTTCACTTTTGGAGAATGTCTTCCATTCTCCATTCTTTCATTGTTATTTTATGTAAACCAATTTTCTCACATTGGTAAATTCTGATAAAATGATCAAAAGACATGTTTTTCTTTGACCCTATAGCATATGGATTTTCTCAGGTACTTCATTTATTTTATTTGGGGCACTTTACCATCGCATCAACTCAGAGAGATAGGCAGACCATGCAAAAAGTGCAAAAAGAGATAACACAACTGAATTTCTTGTGAAGAAATGGACTTAGTAGACCTTTAAAAAGTTCCATGCAACACCAGAACACACATGTCTCTTAGCTGTACATGGGACATACTCAAAATAGATCATGTGCTAGCATATAGAATGTGCCCAAGTAAGGAGTAATTTGAATTACTTTGCATTTACTTGATTAATTCTAGTAGGCTACTCCAAGCTTTAATCTTTTGATGTACATCAACCTCTGTAAGTTTTTCTTTGACCACAAAACTAAACAAGCTGTTTTTGTTTTTGTTTTTTTTTTCCTTTGAAAGATGTGGGTACAGATTAATTTTTGGAACAGATATGTAGAATTCAGATGAAAGGTAAAATTAAGTGATATTCTTTGTTCTAACCCTTATTCAGGCCAATTTTTGCAACTTACACTACCATACTGAGTAAACTTACATAATATTGTAATGCAAAATATGTATACTGACTCTTCCTGCTGCTTTGAAACTGAACTTCCGCTCATTCTCTGATGAGGCTGTTCCTTTCCCTCACTGCAACTTCTAATGAGATATTTCTTCAGATAAATATTTCCTAATTGTTTTGTATGAAGGCTGATGAGATAGCTTAGCCAAATAAGTGCCAGATTAGGCAAGCTCAGGGACTGGGTTCAATCCCTGGCACCATGTGCCATGCCAGCCCTGTGTCTGGGTACACTGAGCCAGTTACCGAGCTGTGCATGCTGACACATGCCTGTAATCCCAGCACTGGGGAGGCTGAAAACAGGAGGGTCACTGTGAGTCCGAGCTGCATAGTGAGACCATGTACCAAATATGTGAACAAAAAGGAGCAGTGGGGGAAGAGATGAAAGCTACATACTTGGACTGTAAAAGTATTAATCATTCTGTATGTGACATGATATGCATCTCCCGCCGTTGCTATGCTGCATTTGGTCATTCATTATGAGGCACTTTGTGTCTGTGTTTGAGTCTGTCTCCTTCTGTGTGTCTGCCTCTGTCTGTCTGTCTTTGGATCTGTTTCTGTCTGGCTTTCTATATCCATGTGTTTCTGTCTCTGTCTTTATCTCACCAGGTGATAGAAATTAACTCCTCTAAAAATTTGTCTTTTTAATTCATTTCTGAATTACCAGCAACATGAAGAGCGACATGGAGTTCAGAAGCAATAGTCATTAAAATTAATAATTACAAATTGAACAAGAATTCACCTAGAAAAACATAAAAACAATATCATTTCAAGCTATGTAAATATGACATCTAGGGGGTTGGGGATATAGCTCAGTGACATAAACCTGTTCCTGGGAAGCACAAGGTTACAAGTTCAATCCTCGATCCCCAGAAAATAAATAAATAAATAAATAAATAAATAAATAAATATGACATCTAAAGTGCACCTTCTCATAATGAAATATGTGAATTCATCTGTTACTCTTTTTTTCATATTGTTAATCTTAAACTTCTCAATCTTTGACAAAAAAAAAAGACCCCCACAAAAAAGCACTGACAAATGTCCTTAAACAGCTCCAACTGAGTGGAATCTCTTAATATTGGACATAATTCTAAATTATTATATTGTTTAACTTTTCTCTCTTTTCAGAAAAATGTAATTGTGTTTATATACTACAAATAATTTTTAAAGACCAGAGCAAAAAATTGGAAAGCAATATGATTTGAGCCATCCATAGTTCAAGATTTTCTGACCAGACCACCAACTATAATATTGGCAGGTGCCTTACATTTCAGGATAAACAGATAAACTGGTCACTGCTGGTGGTGAGTGTGTCTCATCCCTACACACTGGTTGGATAAGGTAGAAGGATCATTAGTAGGAGCCCACCCAGGCAATTCATCCGTCTGTCAAAACTCTGTTTCAAAAGCAGAACAATGAAAGCTCAGTAAGATCATAGATTAATAGACTATGCTTTTCTTAAAATGTGGAGTTTCCTAAAAAACATTCTAGTCTTTGGCTATAGCTTTTCATTTTTCTCCATATTTTTTCTCCTTATTTTAGGCTACCCTTTCTTCCCAATGTGCAGCAGACCAAGGCATGTGCCTTCACTTCAAACTCTCTTCTTTGTCCTTTAGTGGCTGTGCTTATCTACCCAGGACCTCACTGCTAGCTCTTTCTCTGGATCAGATCCCTGCCCAGATGTTTGCTATTACCTGAGACTGTTTTTAAAAGGCTGCAGTTACCATGTGAATGGAGATATTCCAGGGCTGTTTGCAGTGAGTTGAGCAGGCCTTGTTCATTAACAAAGAATGAAAATACCAAGTTGAACTTTATTTATCCCACAGTGGATTGTACAAAGTTGCTGTAGTCACAGAACACAGCCTCCATCTCCACATGGAGAAGTAGCTGATTATGAACTATGTAGTCCAGCAGGTCCAATATCAGGTGAAGTAGTGAATACCAGGAGTCGAAGGTTACTGTTAGAACTCTGGAGAAAGAGTTCCCTCAAGCCTCATGAGAAATGTTACCTTTTATTGTACAGAGGCCTGAGATGTGTCATATATTTTTGTTCTACTTTCTCTACTTCTTTTGTACTTCTGTTATGTTACCGCTATTAATACTATCATCAGCCTCTCATTTATGTGAATTCATTTTCTCAACTATACTACTCAAAGGTATACATTCACACTTTAATTCATACAAACAAACATTCAGCATAGAAACTTTTCTTGACTGGTGAGTGCAACAGGGGAATAACATATGCAATAAATGAGATGCAGATGTATATTCCAAGTTTTAAATCTAGATAAGTACTATTATGATTTGTCTTCTAACTTCTTAATCTTGTGTGGTTGATGAAATATCAATATTTCAAAATTCTTTCCAGAAATCAGTCTTCAAGATAACAATTTTTGCTTGCTCATACCTACCACTCTTTATTTTTTAGACACATAATATATATATGTGCATCTCTTATCCCTCAAAGCAAGGAACCAACAACAAAAGCAATGTATAAGAAGGAATTCAAACTGTGTCGGTCAATTTCGAGCTCCTTGTAGCACTGTGGCTCTCACCAAGAACCACACAGTCAAATTCAAAGAAAGGGAGTGCAATGAATCATAACTGAAGAAAAGTAAATCCTAAGTGGTACTTTAGTGATAAATTATTTTCAAATAGAGACATTGGTAAGGTCAAGTCTAGAAGAATCATCTTTAAGTTCTTCAGTGCAAAAGATAAAGTTCAATTTCTTTTATATAAGGCAATGTTAATATTTTCGTCCATGCCTATACTCAGAAAGACGAAATTATTTGACTAGTCAGAAGAAAAACTTCCACAGCAATACATGTGGTAACAATGGTCAGAAAATTAATATAATAATTATAGTTTGAAAGAAACACATAAAACACCACAGATACCGTCAGGAAACCAGCAGGATATTCTGCAACCTGCACAAGATGCTCTACATTTTCATATAGGGATGGACACACGGTGTCAACCAAGGTGACTGCGGGCAGGCATTTGTGACGTTCTAAGCTTGAGTTCTGACATTTTACTCTCCTAGGCAAATTGACAGGAGGAATTGCAATCAGGGCATCCATGTTTGTCTTTTGAAAGATTATTCACTTATAAATGTGCTTTCTAATGTGGCATGGATTTTGAGATGTCTGAAATTTGTCTTTCATTCTTAGAAACTTATACTATCGCTAGTAGGTAGCGTTGAATACTGCAGATTCCGTTTCTTTCTTCTTTTCAACTTTTTTTTTTTTGAAGCAGAAAATGTTTTTCATTTAATAAGAAATAACAACGTAACTTTCCAAAGCATGTCAGCAGTACGTTCACAATAATGATATAATGCATATTGTCTTCATAGTAGTTACACAGAGCACAGGGTGTATACATGATATACATAACAATTCTTCAAATCATTCCTTGTACAAAAAATTTCTCATTGAACTAAGAGAAAGTAATTGTGTACATAGTCCAGTATTCCATAATGGCAATGGATTATTGGCAGAACTGGCAATGTTGGAAGCTGTTGACTTAAGCCTTTTACAGATCAGCATACTAATCTAGCTTCACGTTTTATGCCTCATGGTTAAACTTTTCTTCAGGGTGGTGAAGTGTAAGTTAAAGCAAGACCTGTATAACCAAACATGTAACTTTTATATCTCCCAAGGTCAGTCAAATCTACCTCAGAATTTACTTAGAAACCATGTACAGTGCTTTGTAGAACAGTTGTCAGTGTCAGCCATCTGGATGAGTCACTGCCATTGCTTGACCAGTTTGCTCTCTGTGAAAGCCTGAGAGAACGTTTTGCCTCTAGGTGACTCTCCTTAGGCACACTATACATTGTCAATCCCTTTCTTCTCTGATCCCATCATCTCCTTGAACAGAAAGTTTGGGAAACCACCGAGTTATAGGATGTTATAGCACAAGTTCTCTTATGTCCTGAGTTCTCACTGACATTGAAAGGCAAGGGCCAAAATATTGGTTATCCTTGTAGCCTTTTTTTTTCCTCTAATTTTGGTCTATAAACTTACATTCTTAAGCCTGCAGAAGATAAGCTTAGTGATTCTATTACTCTCTAACATAGGTACTTGAGCTTAACAGCACTGTCTTTCTAAATATCAGAGTTTACACTTAATTTGAAATCAGTATTTTCCATCAATCATTGATATTCTAATAAGTCCTTATAGAATGTAATAAAAACAGTTACACATTTTTACACAGACATTTACAAATCTAATTATTTACAAAATTGTAGCCAGTCAATCCTACAGCATTTTTTCCTAGTCTCTTACTCTCATTTAATACCCTTTTTTGTTTTCTTGTGAGCCAATCATTTACTTGAGAGAGAGTATAACAGTAACTGAAATTACATTAGAAGTAGTTCAAATCTAAAAGACAAGAATGACAGGCATTCCAAGCACAATTTTAGTGTTACCCATTGCTATCTCAGTGTGAAAAATATTTTGGTGGTGCCTAGGACCATTATCTAGTTCATCCTGTGTATATAAGTGCTTGGTTTTACTCCTGCCATGTTTCTTATGTTTTCTGTTTTCAGTCACTGCCTTGTCTAACGCTTAAGTCCTAGATTTCCATTCAGCTGTGTTATGCCTCTCCGTTTTTACTTCTTTTGAGTTCTTACACTAGGGAGACTATGTGATATTTATACATGTAGGTCTGGTTTATTTCACTTATGAGTATATGTTCAAGATACATCCACTTACATATGAAGTCTTCTACTATTAAGCTTTATAGATGAGTAATATAGCATTATATAAAAATAACACATCTGTAGATTCCATTTCTATGAAAATAAATTCTTAAATGTAGTTTGATGGATGTACCTATATCTTTAGCACTTATTACACACACACACACACACACACACACACACACTTCACAAAAATTTGATACAATATTTCCTACTTAATTTTGTAACATCATGTTGTTTATTTTCAGTGAAACATTTTTTGTTACAAATGTGTTAAATTGGTAAGATGGACTAGGAAAATAAAATATAGCATGTCTATTTACATTTTATAGTTTATTTTTTTTAAAGGTGAAAGATTTATATGATCTGAGCAGAAACCAAGAGTATAGTTTATTTAAAAGAATGCATTCAAACTAAGTCACTATTTTATTGGGTTTAGGTAAGAAAGAAATCAGAAGGCATATCTTTATATATTTTTTTAAAAATCTTAAAATAGAATAGCTTCAAACATGTTGTATCTCACTTCATTGGATCATTTCATATATGTGAAATTGGCGTAGTGGGTGGTGAAGGGCCAAGTTATCAAATAGCCTTTGATAGCTTTCTACTAACCTTCTGTAAGAGAAACATCTATAAAATGATGGTCTAAAGAATTACAGCACTGCATTCTTTCCTCCCATAAGAGAGGAGAAAAGAAAGATCAACAGTTATGATTGTATCTCAGTCATCTTGTTGAGTACCTACTAGATTATTTTTAAATTTTGCTTTTCTCTCTCAGAAAGCTAAAGGCAGCTGAAACAGACTGAGAGTGGCTGGACTGACGATGCTAACTTTAAGTCAGCTATGAAGAATGCATCACCTCTCTTCAGAATGAGAGGGACAGTGATCTCTATTATTTTTCCGTCTTTGTGGTCTCAACAGAAATTTTAGACATAAGACTCTTAGCCC
The DNA here is from genome assembly GCA_004027025.1 of Myocastor coypus. Lineage (NCBI taxonomy): Eukaryota > Metazoa > Chordata > Mammalia > Rodentia > Myocastoridae > Myocastor > Myocastor coypus. The sequence continues at coordinate 13,487 of PVJA010032001.1, forward strand.
CAAGGTTGATAGAAGGTAAAAGGCCCCATATATCTTGGGTTTTATCTTATTGTTCCCCATTTCTAGCAAACTAAGTTTTATGGCAGGCTTAGGACTGTTAAAACGCATTCCCCCTGTACAGAAAGCCATGAAATGGTTGGAAACAGATTAATTTATATCAGCCTTTTGAAAGGCAATGAAGGAAGAAGAGAGAAAAATTTTAAGGTAGGAAATAATACTTTCTGGACCATTGGTCAGGAATTTCCAATTTTAAGTCATTTCACTTATTGTATAGAAAAGCATTGACTGTAGGCACATTATAAGTAAGATTTAGTGTACTTAATGGATCTGAAAACTCCTTGAATTCCATTTATGCACTCCTCCATTAGTATTTAAAGATTGTAATTGTATTCTCACAGTGAGTTATTCTGTATCAGTCACTGACAGTTGACAATCAGGGTGGCTTACAAATGAACATTTTTTCCTATCAAATTGGGCTTTATATATTTAATAATTTCTAAATGAAAGATACTGACAAAAGTAATTTGACCACAATGTGGATTACCAGAATCTGTTTCTCGTTACAAAACATTTCTAGAGACCATTAGGAGGAAAAACTGGGGATTTACAATGCAATAGATAAGCAGAAGCAGGCTTAAAATTCTATATTTTAAAGTTGCCTGGAGAATTTCATATTCCCTTTCATATAATATTCTTTAGATCTTTCTGTTTAACACGGATTGACTGAGATACACAGTTGCGTTGTTAGCAGAAAAAAAAAGTCACTCTTTTCTCCATTATAACATACTGTAGCTGCCTGACATGATTTAGAAAAACATTATTGTATTTAATTACCTTCTAAAGTAGTGTGTAGTACATTAAACTCATGAGATTTGATCTCCATTCTCTACATACATGTTTAACATGTCATAATCAGTTCTTAATTATGCAGGTTAAAATACAGTCTTGAGTCCACCAGAAATCATGGGTCTAGTAAGTAGACCATCAAGTACAGTATCAACAAACTTTCAAAATAGAGGACCTAAAACTTACAGACTTAATGTGGTCTCAAAGGACCTTAAGGCAAACAACCCTAGAAACAACAACAAAAAAAACAACTTTAACTAATACTTTTCAGGGGGATAAATGTGAACACTTCACATGTCTAATAGAAATGACAAAAATTTAAAAACATTACTGACAGTTTCTAACAAACGTGGAAAATTACAAAGCAATCAATAAAATTATGATTTTTAAAGAGACAGAGATAAATAAGAATCTGGTTATTCTCAATTCATCAAGCAATCACAAATCTGTCTTTGCACCTCAGGAATGTATTTCATCACACAGGGAAGAATATCAATAATTGACTGTTGATTGGATAAATGACATTTCCTCTGCTGAGTTAAGTTTTTTGGAGACATCATACGTATGCCTTTATTTTTCTGTTTTAGCTCATGGTAATAGAGAAAAAGAGTATGTTGAAAAATAAAAACATGACAAGTCTGAGTTCTCCATGAAGCAATAATTAAAGGAGACTAGGAGGTAAGAGCTGAATCAATGGTAGTGCTAGATCAAAACTATTCACAGAATGAGAAATTCAAAAATCTGAGAACTCAAAAATTCTTACACATCTTCAGTAAAAAATTAAAATTTACCTTTGAGATGACCTAAACATGCTGCTGAAACAGAAATAAAGAAATGTTGGAATGTTTATTCACAGTTTAAGTAATCATCTGTTTATTTTGTTCTCAAGCTGTTTTGCATCATGCTGATATTATGAGTATGCAAAATTTGTGCATGTGATGTGTGAGTCTGAACTGCACGTGCTGATTAGAAATTGTATATTTACATCATCCAAGAGCAAGCATCTGATTTCTAACTTTATTTTCTGTTTGTTTTCCAGTATACTATTTGACCTGCATAGAATATTATCAAAGTACATACAAACACAAAGAGCTATGCAAAAATTATGGAGGCCTAGGTGAGTGCATGCTGGTTCTACTATTATCATCATGAGCATTCTGGATATAATGTGTCGAACAGAGTGTGTAAGTTAATTTAAGCTTGTTTCCTAGGAGTGTCTGTTGATTCTAATTGTCCACAGTGGTACAATTCATTTATAAACAAACACTGCTTCTTTCTGGCATGGTGAGAAGATGATATAGTTATTTTTAAGCCTTCCCAGAGGGAAAGTACGGTAGCTGATAGGAGAAATGGAGAAAGCTGGGAGAGTTGCGTGGTCCATATTCCTTCTTCTAATAAAACTCAAAGGAAATGTGCATGTTTTAAGAGTGAAGCAATCTCATTCGCTCTGCAGTACCTTTCATCAAGCTGTTAATGAAGGCTCATCTAATTTCCTTTCTGGAGAATATAGCCCAAGCAGTGGTGACGCAGTTGGGCCAATGGACGTTTGCTATCTTTGAGCATCCTCTACAGTAGTTTCCATAAGGGCTGCGCCAATTACCTCTTCAGTAGCCTTGCTTCAGAGTTCTCTTTTCTCAGTGTTCACTTTTACATTTGGTAGTTTTTCAAATTTGATATCAATTATTTTGAAAGGGATGAGGCAATATCTCACTGTGATTTTCTTTGCCTTACCATGGTCACAAGGAACACTGAATATTTTTTCATGTACTTATCAGCAATTTGCAGTTGTTGCTTAAAAGTATTTACTTAAATCAAGTATTTGAGTAATTTGGATATCCAATACCACAAATTATTACAAAGTTATTAAAAAATAAAAGAGTCACTGGAAATTGGCACCGGTCTCTTATTACTAACCCAACAAGTCAACTCGCTCCAGCACCTCCATCCTTTCATCATCAATCTTCCCATTAGCTTGACTCCATTTGACCCAATCATTTTCCTCTTCTCAAGAAATTTTTTCTGAAGCTTGTAAGAGATGTACTCTTCTATAAATGATTTTTTGATACCTTTATGAAAAGTAGATGGTTATGTTGAGTATAACTGTATGTGTGTTACAGAAAATTCACCTTCACTGCCTGCTCCCTCTATGCTATGGCTTTTATGTGGTTGTTTGCCCGTAGTTAGCGTATTCATAGAGTCGCCCTTTGTGTGGAAATGGTGGAAAGCTGTGGACTTGTAAAAGAATGAGACTAGCTGGCAACGACTAGGTGGTTGGAGGCACTGATCTCATAAGGGATTAACAGTTCTCCTTGAGTCTCATTTAGCTCTGACACAAGATGCTATTGTCAAAGAACAAATCTGATTTTGATGACCACGATTCCTCTCACATGAATTCTTGCCACAGGTTCATCTTCACTAAGGCCCACACCGGAGGCCCAACAAGGCAGCGGTCTGATATTAGGTTTCCAGCCTCTGCAAGTGTGAGCTAAATAAGCTTTATGTATGCATTGCATTGCCTCCAGTACTGTGGTATAGCAACAAAAAATGGATGAATGTAGATACACTTTCTTCTGTTAGCTGGTACCATTATTTACTTGTGTGTGATGATGGCAGGCATCGAACGAAGTTCCTGTCACATAAAAATACAAAAAGAATCTATATATAGAAAATATCATAATTCAGGCTATTATCTATATAAATATATAAATAAATATCCAAGTTTTAACACTTAAATACAATTATTATTTTAAAAATGTATAAAAGTGAGACTATGTGTTATCAAAGAATTTAGACAAATAAGACTATAAATATGTATAGTATATATATACATATATATATATATGATTATAAATATATTTATTTATTTTAAAAAATATTTAGTACAGGGTCTCATTATGAGATCATATTGTAGCATTTCTCCTCTTTTCAGCCTCCCAAGTACTGGAAATGCAGGCACACACCACCATGCCCAGCCTCAATCATCGTCTCATCGTGCCCTGGGGCAGGTTAGTACAGGAGGCTGGAGACTGAACTCCCCATCCCTGTGTCTGCATAAGCAGATGCTTTAACCCACCAAACTATCGGGTCAGCCCTTATGAATATATTTAATTAAATATGCATAACTCACATTATAACTACACTAAGATCACTTAATAGTGATCTATGTTCATATGCACATAAGATAGTAATTATAGTGAGAATATATTAATATATAATTACAATAGAGTTGATATGATAGTTAAAGTGTGGGGCTATTAATAGAAGCAAGGTACTTGTATAGTTAAAATATATTAATGAAAATATTTTATACTTGTGTACCCTAAATTGTTTCTTACACATATGAAAGGTCAGTGGATAGAAAATTCTCAAAGAATTTCTATATGTACATTTCATGTATCAGTGTGTAACTTAAAAGAAAAGAAGCAAAATATGTTAAAATGAATATTCAAATGTGTGTGTGGCTTATTTTACATTCTTTTAAAGGTGTTTGTTTTCTCTACTTGAAAATGTAGTCTTGTTCTTTTAATCTTTAGTGTGGGTTAGCCAGGACCATTACTGAATTAATTTTCCATAAATACAAAAAAGATTAGTGTATGTGTTTTTATAATTTAATTTTTAGCCAACAACTTCTGACATTGCCAGTTTTGCTGCTAAAAGACCATTCTTATGAACTACAAACTACATACTCAGCTACTTTCTCTTAGTTCAGTGAGAAGAAAGATTTGTAGTAATACTGTTTAGTACAAAGTATGCATCTTGTACTCTGAACTACTACTATTAAGACAACAATACATAATGTACTAATTATTGTAACTGTCCTACTAACCTGTTATGAAATTCTCATTGTTATTTCTTTTCATTAAAATTAATAAACAATAAAAATAATAAACCCAATAAAAACCCAGTGTTATCTTATTTATCTAGGACTGAGATGAATGATACTTGTTCACAAGGCAGGGGGCGTGTAAGGCAGAGCACACATTTTAAGTGCAACCCTCAAGAACACGCATTGAGGACTGCAGTGCATGGTGCAGCTCTGCTACATTGTCCGTCCCAACATGGGCCATGACCAGGGCTATTTATAAAGCCCTTGCATATGGGTAACTCATTTAATCCTAGCAATATCCTCACGCAGAAAGTGTTACCTAAATATTCCTCATATTAAAGATTTGCATAAATTAAGCAACTGAGGTAAAATTGCCTGTGATCACCAACTTGTGGAGTGTGGCTCAGAATTCTGAAGTGAGGTGTTAGGGTGAACTGCTCCTACATTGCAGCCTTGTAAACTTTTGTTTGTTTGTTTGTTTTCTGTTATATTTTATTTTTTAATATTTTTATTTTAAAAAGAAAAATAAATAAAAGGAAAATGTAAATAGCAAAAGCAAACACAGAAGCAGAGTAACATACCACAATCCATATGATACATATTTTGAAAACAAGAATAACAAAGTACCAGTGATTGCTGTTTTATGTATTTTTATCTCCAAATCTATCACTCGATTAGCAGATATAGGTTTGCAAGATGAGACAAATAATTGAACATTAAGGCTTGATTTCAACAAACTGTAACAATTCTGTTGATCTTTTCAGCTTATTATAACTTAATTTGTTTTAAGGAGAATATAATAATAACTGGTAAGATGTTAGAAACAGTACACATTTAGAAAAACAAGATGAGAGGTATTGAAGCATGGTTTGTGTACTGAACACTTGTCTTCAATGTAGTTGTTGAGACTGCAGCTATTACATATAGAAGTAGTCAAAGAGAAAATTTTAAATATTAACTGCTACTTTTGCAAAACCGATAGAAATTTATAATAATCATCTCAGCTATGCTATACATATACTTGCATGATTTTTCCCTCTTCATTTTTTTCTATTCTCTCTCCTTTCCTCATCTTTATTATTATTTACATCATTACTTTCCATTTTACTATATCTATTACACCTCTCAAATTTTACTTATTCTTTCAGTTTCTTACATTAAGTAGATAATGCAATATTTACACATGTGTGTCTGATTAATTTCACTGATGAGTATAGCCTCTAGTCACATCTTGTACATATAAAGGTCTCAAATTTTTCTTTCTTTACAGCTGAATAATACTCCATTGCATAAAAATACTACAACTCATTCATTCATTCCTCAGGTGATAGGTATTTTGATTGTTTCCAAGGTTTTGCTATGGTAAATTATGCTGCTATAAACATGGGCGCATATATATGCGGTGGTATGATTTTTTTCCTTTATTCTTTTTGATATGGTTGCCTAAGGATTTAGCAATGTCATTTAATCTTTGAAAGAACCAGCTGTTCAAATCATTATTTTTTGTATTGTTTTCTGCTTCTCAATTGCATTAATTTTTTATCTAATCTTTATAATTTCCTGCCTTCTTAGTACATATGGCTTGGTTTATTCTTTTTTTTTCTAGAAGCTTGTAGTGCACTGTTAGGGTATTTCTTTGCTCTTGTTGTGTTTTCTTAATGTTTGATTTCACTGCTATAAATATGCCCTTGAGAAGTGCGTTCACTACTTCCCTCAAATTCCAGTAAGTTGTGTTGAATTTTCGTTAGATTGCACATGTTGCTTAATTTCGTATTTAATTTAATCTATAGCCCATTGGTTGCCAAGGAAGTTATTATTTGATTCCACAAGTTTGGGAGGTTTTTTTTTTTTTTTGTCCCAGAACTGCCAGAACTGGGATTGAGCTGAGGAACCTGTGTTTGCCAAGTGGGCACTTGTGTCCGTGAGCTGTCTCCTCAGTCTCTTCAGTTTATTTTGTCATTAAACTCTAGTTTCTTTGCACTATGGCCAAAAATATTGGTGCGACAATTTCTGTTTTCTTGCATTAACTCAGCCATGTTCCATGGACTTGTACGTGTTCTACTTTAGTAAACATGCTGTTTGCAGCTAAAAGTAATGTGTACTCAGACGTTGCTGAATAAAATACTCTGTAAATGTCCACTAAGTCCTGAGTCCATTTGTTCTAAGGTTAGGCTCAGCTTTTTTTTTTTTTTTTTTTTTGGTTTGTTTCCCCCTCAGTCATTTTATTTTTAGTACATGGCAGTGATGCTTCTAAGTTTTAATTAGCCAGGAAAGTTTGTCCTTTTCCATGACTCCAACTTTCTTTTTTTTTTCTTTTTTTTTTTCAGCACACAATTTTTTTTCAAGACACTTTATTATCTCCAGTAATTAATACAATGCATATTATTGTCCTTGTGGTAGTTATTCAGAGCACAGGATACAGACATGATAATTTTTGAAATCATTATTGGTACAAAAAGTTCTTACTGAACTACAAGAAAGTGGTTGTATATATTGTCCAATATTTCATAATTGTAGTGGGGTATTGACAGAACTGGAAATGTCAGGAGCTGTTGATTTAAACCTTTATAGCTCAGCATACTAATCTAGCTTTCCATTCTATGCCTGATGGGTAAACATTTCTGCTGGGTGGTTAAGGGCAAGTCAAAGCAAGAGCTGTATAAAACATGTAACTTTCGTATCTCCCAAAGTCAGTCAAATCCTCTCAGGACTTACCTTGAAACAACGTATAGTACTTTGTAGAACTGTTGTCAGTGCCAGCCATCTGGATGAGTCACAACCATTATTTGACCAGTTTGGTCTCTATGAAAGCCCAAGGGGATGCTTTCTTTCTAGGTGACTCTCTTTAGGCCCACTGTGCATCATCAATCTCTTTCTTCTGTGGCCCCATAATCTCCTTGGACAGAAAATTTGGGAAACCACAGAGGTATAAGATGTTACAGCACAGGTTCTTTGATGTTCTGAGTCCTCACTGACCTTGAAGGGTTAGAGCCACAATATTGGCTATCCTTGTAGGCCTTCTTTTCCTCTAATTTTTGGTCTGTAAACTTACATTATTAACGCTCCAGAAGAGAAGCTTAGTGATATTATTATTCTATAACATAGGTACTTGAGCTTAACATCTCTGTCTTTCTCATTATGAAATGTATTAGACTTAACTTGGAATCAGTATTTTCCATCAATCATTTACGTCCTAGTAAATCTCTATAGAATGTGACAAAAATGAGCACACATTTTTACACAGAAATTTAGAAACCTAAGCATATTACAAAATTGTAGCCAGCCAATCCTATGGCATTTTGCCTTGTCTCTTATTTTCTTTTAATATCCTTTTTTGTTTTCTTTTAAAACAACCATTTATCTGAGAGAGAATATAGCAATAATTCAAGTTATATTGGAAGCAGCACACCTCTAAAAGACCAAAATGACAGGCATTCTGAGCATAATTTTAGTGTTACACATTGCTATACTCAGTGTGAAAACTCTGTTGGAGATTCTTAGGACCATAATGAAAGAATTAATAAATACTTCTAAACAAGACATTGATAAAAATTAGTGGACAATAGAAAAACAATGAAATCCTTGAATGAACAATATAGGAAAGAAATAGATGGCATGAAACAGTTTAGAAGAGTTATCAAGAAAATAAAATCTTAGTCACAAACGGGGAACACTGTATGAATGAAAGTGAAGATAGAGTTTTAGATCTTGAAGATACAGTCACAGCTAGTGAAAGGTAAAACAGGATCTGTTAAAAACAACCAGGAGGCAGGATAAAATAATTCAACATCTGCAAAGCGATGCAAAAATGAACAATGTGAGATTAGTAGGCATCAACAAGAAAGGAGTCAATACAAATGATATAAAAAGAATATGGGCAGAAGTTACAGCAGAAAACTTCCCAAACATGAGAAAACAATAGAACATTCAGGTAAGTGAGTCATACAGAATTCCACATAACATCAACCAACTAAAAACACTCCCAGACATATAATAGTCAAGATCCCAGAAATCCAGCAAAGAACAATTTGCTAAAAGTCGCTAGAGAAAAGAAACAGATCACATTTAAAGGAAAATTCATCAGAATAATGGTAGATTTCTCTTCACAAACCATGAAGTCAGGAGGAGCATCAAGTAGAGTACTTCAAGTCCTCTGTGAAAACAAATTCCAGCCCAGACTGTTATACCCTGCAAAATTCTCTTTCAAGTTCAATGGAGAAGTGCAATACTTCCACTAAAAGAACAACTAAAGAAATTTGCAAAGCCAAGCCTACACAGACTACCAGAAGACATTTTAGAAAGGTACCAAAATGACCCAAACTCCACAAATGAGAACAGAAAGAACCCACCAAATATAGCAAACAAATCAATACAGGAAAAGAAGGGGAAAACAACAGTAGGTTAAAAAAAATCGTCAAACATAAGTCAATACATTTCAATTATAATCACCTATGTAAATGACTTCACTCTCCAATAAAGAGAAATAGACTGGCACGATCGGTTAGGAAGCAAAATCCAACAATATGCTGTATGCAAGAAACACACTTAACTCATAAAGAAATTCATAGGTTGAAGGTCAAAGTTGGTTCAGTTATGCTCCCACTTTTCTAATTTTCTGTCTACTTGACCTATCTCTTTGAAATAAAGGAGTGTAAGGACCCTTGTTAAGATTATGTTACTGGTTGTAAAATTTTTCCTGTACTTTAACATTTGTCACAAATAGTTAGATGCTCCAGTATTTGATGCATATGTTTTTATGACAGTTATCTATTCCTTTTGAAGTTTCTCCAAAAAAGTATGTAGTGACCTTTCTCCCATTTGATCATTCTTGGTTTGAACTTCAGATTGTCTGTAAACAGTGTAGCTACTTCTGCTTTTCTCTGAACTCCTGGAGCATGAGGTATTGTTTTCTTTCCTTGACTAATTTCTTCATATGTTAAATGTCATACTTGTACACAGCATATTGTTGGATTTTGCTTTTGGATTCACTCTGTCAATCCATTTCTTTTAATTGATGAGTTGAGTCTATTTACATTGGGGTTATAATTGTTGTATATTGTCTTAGTTTGCCATGTTAATTTTTCTGCTTTTCATTCCCCATTTTTTGTGTTTCTAAATGTTTGCCCTGAGTGGTGAGTTCATTCTGTGATGGTTCTTGGAGTTGTGGTCATTTGATAACTTTCTAGAATATCTTTCAGTACTCTATGTTGAGTTGGTTTGGTCAACATGAATTTCTTTAGTGGTTTTTGTCATCAAAGTATTTTTCTTCTCCCTTAATTTTGAAGCTGTTTTGCAGAATATGTAAGCCTGGGTTGCAATTTATTTTATTTGATATTTGGAATAGTTTGTCCATGTTTTTAATTTGTTTGTTTGTTTATTTTTGGTGCAGCATCTCACTCCGCAGTTCAGAGTTGTTGTGATCCTCCTATTTTCAGCCTCCCTAGTGCTGGGTTTACTGGTGTTTATCACCACATCCAGAGTACCTCACTGGCTCAGTGTGACCTGAAGGCAGGGCCAGTACCATGTGTGGTACCTGGGATTCAAACCTGATTCCTGTGCTTGCCTAAGCAAGCACCTAGTCCCTTGAACTATCTCACCAGTCCTTCCATGCTTTTTTTGACTTGATGGTTTGTGAGGAGAAATTCGCCATTAGTCTGATGGAATTTCCTTTACATGTGATCTGTTTGTTTTCTGTATTGGCTTTTATTATGTTGTACTGTTATGGTTTATGTCTAGTTGTCCCCTCAAAGTCTCATGAGTCAGGGGGCGGGGACTTCTAGAGTTTGAGACTTGATCCATGATCCCTGGGATTATGGGTTTTAGTACTGATGAGATTATGGGTTGAAGTACTTCTGGGATTATGGGTGTAGCCTAAGGTGGAGGCTAAGGTGGAGAGCCTGAATGTAATATAAAGAGAGAGAGAGAGAGAGAGACTAGAGCTCTTTCTCTCTGCTGTTGCTCTCTGCTGTCCTGTTTGGTTGGCTGCCTCTGCCACCATTTTGTTGCTGTTCTGGTGCCATGAACTGGATCCTCTCTGCCCTGTTCCACTCAGCCTTGGGCCAGCCGAATACGGACTGAAACCTCCACAAGCTGTGAGCTAAATAAACCTTCCCTTCTTTCTTTTTGAGTGTCGGGTATTTGTACCAGCAACGAAAGAAAATTAACTAAGACATGTACTTATATTGATTTTCTGGGTTATTGGTTATTACATGTCTGGGTGTAGATTTAATTGAGTTGATATTATTTGTAATTTCATATATCTCAGTTATCTAGATGTAGATTTTTCCTCATATTTGGGAAGTTTTCTG